>AWUE01023454.1:0-17684 GCA_001974825.2 Corchorus olitorius
CAAAAATTGTTAGAATACAATTTTTGTTAGTATGCTTGGTGAAAATAAATATTTTTACCACCTTAAAAATTATTGCTTAAAATTATTTTTTGGCAAAAATAATTATTATGGCTGCCGAAAATAATTAGGGTAATATTTTAAGAAAATAAAATAATTTTTGGTCATAAAATTATACTAGGGCCGAAAATTCAATGTGCATACCACATGAATTGTAATTTTTCAACCAAAATCATGGTATGCTAAAATTCAAGGTTTTTTGGTAAAATAAAATCGAATTTGATTTAACCTAAAACCTAAATTCTAATTTTTGGCTAAGTATACTAATTTGGCCAAAAAATCATCCAAAAACCCTAATTTTCTAAGGAGCATGCCGCCCAATTTGCAATTTTTGGCAAATAAGGGCTCGACATGCTAGGGTTTGTTCAAATTCATCAATTGGGATGAGCACATGTCAAATTAAGCCTAAATTCATGTTCTAAGAACCTGATTTGATGAGAATAATTGGCCAAAAATAGCAATTTTGGCCGAAACCCTAAGAATTGGGTGAAATTGATTGCCGCTTATTTGAAATTTATGCAATTAAGGGCTCGACAATTAGGGTTTTTAAAATCCTATTGAATTGGGTTGTGCACGTGTGAAATTAAACCTAATTTCATGCACCTAAGGCCTGATTTAGTGTTAATTGATGGCTAATTTTATCAATTGGGCCAAAATTAGCAAGAATTTTAACCTAAAAACCTAATTTTATGCCACACAAGTTGCAATTTGTGCAATTTAGGGGCTGCGGCATACTAGGGCACCAAAATTATGAAAATTAAGCTTCCTATACTTTTTATTAGGACTTAATTTTATGATTAATTCCCTGAATTTTTGGCTAATTAAATCAATTTGGCCAAAATTCCCAAAATCACATAAACCCTAGGGACTAAATTGAAGATTGTCACCCAAAATTCAAAACCATCAATTTGGGGTGTGACAAGCTAGGGTTTATGGTCCTTGTCCAATTAGGTTTAGGGTTTATCTAATCCTAACCTAATTTCATAAGGAAAACACTAATTCCTAGTCCAATTTGGCTTTTTAGACCTAATAGGATTTGTAATCCTAGCCAAATAAGGCCACAAATTTGCGCCTAAGGAAAGGAAATTGGGGGCCGATAATTACAGCCCCTATGTCGACATATTGGGCATGATTTTATGCCATGGAATCACAATTTCATGCAGCAACATGTTCACCTAAAGATCTATGGCAAAATCTAAGTCCTAGACCGAAAACTATATGGTTTTTACCAAGGATTTTGGTCAATTTCTTCATTAAATTGATTTGATTTCTAAATCAATTTTTTACTCAAAATTACAGCAGCCATATCATACCAAAATCATCATCAAAGTCAACCTAATCATGGCAATTTGTGCTAGGGTTGGTGGCATAAATAAAATTGATGAACTTAAGTGCAAAAATCAAAGAGTTCATAAACAATTACCTTGATTTTGTGCCGATTTGGGATCAATCACCATGGACTTGAGCTTAGGCCTTGCTTGAGTCGATTGGGAGCTGCCATCATGGGAGTTTGATCCAAATTGCTTGATTCGTGCCAAGGATTTGGAAGCATCCAAGAACAAGGAGCCGCGGCTTGAATTGCTTGGAATAAGAGATGATTTTTGGTGATGATTCTTGTTCCTCCAACCCTTTTTCGTAATTGCAAAGGTTTTAACCAGTTGAATGTGAAAGCATTTATTGACCATAAAATCATATGTATTATTTATTTATTACTAAGAAGACCCTTAATTAGTTTCTCACCATTCCTTTTTCCTCAAGTTTTATGAATTTACTATTTGATCCCATGTTTGGGTTAATGAGGGACTAAATTATTAAACATATTGTTTATACCTCAATTTACAATTGAGGGTAAATTGGTCTTATCATAATTATAATCAAGATGTGTGGTTAGGATTTAATCAAAATTCCTAAAGAAACTAGGTTTCTGCACCACCCTGATTCAAATTGAATTAGGAAAGTCTTGTAAATTAATTGCAAGGGCTGAAATTAATTAATTACTAATTAAATAATAATTATATTTTGAATAATTATTATTAAATTTCTAGTGTATGCCGCTGCTACCCAGGTGAGTGGCACACAGAATCAAATCGGAAGCAGTTTCCTTTAATATTGCTGCCTGATAAGGAGGCAAATAAGTAAATAAGGAAAATTGCTTACCATCTGACCATGAGATGAAAAATACCTCATGGACATACATAGCAAGGCCCAAGTCGTCTCCCAGTCAGAGGAGAGGTCGCCCTCTGCCCTGCAAAGAGATATTTTTCTTTTCCTGCAGGAAGGAGGCAGAGAGCTAAAGTTTCTCAGCAAGAGAAACATGTATGCACGTGAGAGAGACGTGAGATTTTCAACCTCATACCTCCTCCATATAACCGACCTACCACAATGGAGAAAACGCCTAGCCTCCTTCCCACCCCGGGAGGTGAAATTGCAACTTGTATTTTGTTTAATTAAGGACAAAATGGTGAAATTGACCATTGGAGAGGCTAGAGGCTGTGATTTCTTCCAAGGAGCATACCATGATGATCCTTGAGCTATGTAGATCATCATGATAAAATTTCACTTCATTCTGATATCAGAGTAAAAACTTACGCCCGGTTTTCAATTAAGGACATTTTCGGGAGTGAAACCAAATTCACCATGATAAAGAGCTCGAATTAACTTGGGATTTTTTCCATGATCTTATGGAGATATTCTAAGCTTACTGGTGAAATTTTGGTTAAAACCGAGATCGTTTGCAACTTTTGCATTCTTTTCAATTAAGGACACATGGCTTTCTCACCCGGTTTATGCCGTTTTCTTAATTAATTCTTATTTTCATGATTTAAAGAGATAAATATGGCCAAGTATGGGTAATTTCGTGGCTTTGATAATTAGAGTTCAAATCATGATGTCAGTTGGCCACTACTTAGCCAAATTAGCTAAATTCAGCACAAAAGAAGCAACAAAAGCCTGCTGCACTGTGATAGGCAGAAGGAAGAATTGTCATCAACTACCCAGGAGGCAGATTTCCGTCCCCTATCCTAGCAGAGTGGCGCCCTTATACATGTCTAGTCTCCTCCTCAGCAGTTGGATGCAATCAGAAGAAGAAGGAAGCTTCACTGCACTTTCCTGAAAGCTGTCATCTGCATAGGAGGAAGATTTTGCCTTTCTCAGCAAGGCAATGGCATTAAATGCTCAAGCCCAAACCGTCCCCTATATAAAGGGAGGCCATTTTCAGGTTTCAGCAGATTCCGCATCTCAGACATTTCTCCCGAGAAATCAAAAACCAGCTCCTGCAGCTACAAACTTGCTCCGCGCAAAAAAAAACCAAGCTCCGTGCTTATTTTCTCTCTGGCTCTGCGCCATTTTCACCCTATTCATCACGAGTTCTTCACTCGTTCTTCATATTTTCCTTGTTTAGATCTTGTCTCCGGACAAACAAACACTCTTTTAGTGTTTTTCTCTTGTTTCAATCTTGTCTCCGGACATACAAACACTGTACACGTGTTCTTCATTCAGAAATAACAGATCGGTTTGTTATTTTCTTTTCAATTTCAATTACAATCAAAGCGGATCTCTCAGATTTGATCCAAAAAAGAGGAAGGCCCAGTTTGAAAAGCAGTTCGTGTGGATCCAATGATTTAAATGCTCCGGTGTGACTTTGATCCAGTCCCCACAATCGTTCTGATCTTTTAATCTGCTGCTCCGCGCACCAGATCTTGTTTTTACAACCTCTTTGTCAATTTCAGCAAATTGACTGGCACGCCCTTACGCTGTCATGAAGAATTCTCCGCGAAAACTCTAGCAAGAGATTTTTGGCGCAACACATATTAGTCTTTTCCCACCTACCAAATTACTTTAAGACCCTAAACTTTGGTTAATGTTAAGATGGATAACTCTACTTTTTGGTTTATTGCTAAAGGTGAATGTGAACGCAATCAATTGTGGTTTTAAAAATAAGTTTATCCGCAATATTGATTTTTATTTAAATGCATTATTATATATTTCATGTTCAAATAGAATGATTATAGTCTTATTTTTCAAAAAAAAAAAAGAATGATTAAAGTCTTATAAAGATGGTTTTTTTCTCCATGCTTATATTGCAATATATGCTTTTATTTTTATTCGATAAATTAAGCGATAACAACTCTAAAAAAGGGGAAATTGTATGACAACAATTACAAAAACTTTTATTTTCTACAACAACATATTTTAAGGCACTATTATTTTACTTTGCCAGATGAATTCTTCAATTATAAGATCTGCTCCAAATATTGAATTTGCTAACCACCTAATCACATATATGATAAGAACCGAGAGAAAAAAAACTCTATAACTAGAATGATTTGTTAGCCACATATCAAGAATGCTCAACGTGCCAGCGCGAGCCGATAACCACCTACTCACATATATGATAAGAACCGAGAGAAAAAAAACTCTAAAACTAAAATAATTTACTAGGCACAAATCAAGAATGCTCAATGCGCCCGCGTGAGCCGATCAACTTGTGTAATATATTAATATTAATAGCATGGTATATCTAGCTAAGTAGATGATTTTGGTTGAAATATATAATTGGAAACGGAATATATAAAAAGAAAATCAATTTCTACTTATAGCAATTTCTTAGCCCTCATTAGTCATTAGTAATAGAGTCACCGTTGTGATTAATTGCAACCTCCCATTTTAATTTCATTGCATACATTTCCAAAGTGTCAAAATATCTAGAGCTTGAGATTTCCCTCTTCAATGCCATAACTTGAAATTTTGTTGAGAGAAATCCAAATCATTACAAAAAATTCTTTAAGTTTCCTTTGTATAAATCAACCTGATAAGTAATTTTCACATATATATTATTGAAAAAAGTCTACAAATTAAAAAAAGTCTACAAATTATTATTAGTGTGTGTGCGCGTCTATAAAATTAGGTTGCCAATGCCATAGCAACCAAATTCTCGGTTTTGTAATTAAAATTAATGAAAATATATGTAATATTATTATTCCGTATATATCACGTATATTCTATAGTTGAAATTGACATCCAATTGGCGGTTGGTGCATGCATGGGTACGGTATGTATCTTTTTTTCTCAATTGATCTACCAATCAAAGAAAATTGAACCTACCATGATTAGTTTAACAATTTCATTTTCCCTTTCTTTCTAATTGATTATATATATAGATGGATACTTTGTGCTGGTGTCGTGCAGGAATATATGATAAGGCTATACTTGCAACAAGTCATTTTAAAATTTCATCAACAGAAAAGAACAAAAATGGCACTATTGAGATAGTTAAACACGATTTTTAAGATAATAAAATATTTATTAATATGGTAACAAGATTAACCTGACAAATAAAATCAATAAAACCTTGGAGGAACATAACTTATTAACTCAAAATACAAACACATATACCAAATTAAGGACACTACATCTAACACCATATTATGCCACCAACCAATCACTACGTTCAAAACAACAAAAATAAAAGTAAAGGCACCTAGAACAAAAATAGAAGACATCGCAACAAAGTCAGTATGAAAAAGGCAACAGAAACACCTGAATCATCTGAGAACTTGAAAAGAACAATGAATGCAAATCTCTTTTATCCATCCTTACCCTCTAATTCTACTAATTTATTAATAATCACCTCATCTTCATCACCAAATAATAATCCCAACAATTTACCAACCTCAAGAGTCAAGACCTTAAGAGCTTCATTTCTCAGTACATTATTTCCATGAGCAATATCATCATCAGAAATATGGTTATCAGTCTCATTAATTTCAGAATGACTATTATAATCAATCATCATAGGAGCAACTTTCATATGAATCTTTTTCTACTCCTGTTGATACCTAAATTTACAATTAGGGGTAAATTTGTCCTCAAGAATGTTAGAACAAGATGTGTGGCTCAGATTTAATCTAAATTCTAAAGCTAGATCAAAATTGATGCCATCCTTGTCATATTTTAAATTAGGAAAATAATTTTATTATCCCTAATTTCCTATAATTGGGCCGAAATTAGTAGGTATTATTGAATAATAATAATAATTTTATAATTATTATTATTTCAGTAATTAATGGTCAGAAAGGAATTAAAGTCATCTTGTATGATTTCTGATTCAGATTGAGATGTAATTCTTAGATGACCAACCTAATTTTGTAAAATGTATAATGCCATGTCAAAATTGGACATATGGCATGATATGTGGCGCAATAAGGCCTAGCCCAGGCCGCCCATGCCTAAATTTGGTCCCTATTGAATTAAATGAAACTTTGTATTTTGTTCAATTAAGGACAAAAGGCGAAATCAATGAAATTGAATGGCCTAGAGAGGTGCGATTCAAACAAGGATTTTTCCCTTATGATCCTTGACTCTCATAGATCATTCTGGCAAAATTTCATCTCATTATGACTTAAGATGAAAAACTTATGCACGTTTTTTAATTAAGGACAGTTTGGGGTGTGAAACCAATTTCACCATGACAGAGATCTCATTTTCGACCAAGATTTCTTCTATGGTCTTAATATGATAGCTGAACCCTACTGGTGAAATTTGGACTCAATCTGACTTTTTTTGCAACTTTTTCGTATTTTTCAATTAAGGACAGGAGGCTTTCCACCCCGGTTTAGTCAAAATTGAATCTGATTTCTGTTATGACCGAATTAATGGCCAAGAATGATCAAATTAGGATCAATTTCATGGCCAAGGAAGTTCTGGTCGAATATGAGGTAATTTTGGCTATTTTCAGCAGCAATCAGTAAATAGTGCAGCACAATTAGGACCTGAAGCAGACCAGATTGCATCAGATTGGAAGCAGATTTCGTCCAAAGCCATTTTTGGGAAGGTATGGCTGGCCTTGATGGTCATTTAAAGGTGTTCATTCAAGGTTGATCAAGTTGGAAGTCATCTTGGAAGTTTCCTGAAGATTTTCTGGGAGGTCAGATTGAAGAAGCAATTAAAGCAGAACAAATCAGATTGAAGAAGCAATTAATAGGCAGACAAAATGGGGAGGACGACCTTGGTAGCCAAGCCTAGGCCGCCCCCTATATAAAGGGTCTCCCTCCTTCAGTTTTAAACAGACTCCTGCAGCCTCAAATTTGCTCAGCGTAAAAACTAAGCTCCGCGCTTATTTTCTCTCAGGCCCTACGCCACTTTTCTGCAGCAACCCTGCAAAATTCATCTCTTTTTTCAACACGAGTCAGCCTCGTTTTCTCAATATTTTTCTACTTCAATTCCGTCTAAGGACGTTAAATCAACTTTCCGCGAGTTTTTATTCTCTTTCAATTTCGTCTCAAGACGTTAAACATTTACTTTTCAGTTTTTCTTATCAATAACAACCAACTTGTTATTTTCAATCAATTTTCAAAGCAAGAAATCTTTTCAGACATTTACTTTTTTACAGTAAATTTGGGATCAATTATTTAAATGCTCCTGTGTGACTTTGATCCGGTTCCCGCAATTCATTCGCTCTGATTTATTTTTGTGCTCCACGCACCACCAAAATGCTTTTTCTACTTCTTTGTCATTTTCAGCAAAATATTGGCACGCCCCGCGCTGCTATGAAGTTTTTCGCAAAAGTTCTACCCAAAAAGATTTTTGGCGCATCAACTCCAATAATGATTTTTACGCTTTTTTTTCGTCTCGGTTTTTTCAATATAAAATCATAACTTATTCAAAATTTCTTTTTTTTTTAAAAAAAAGAAACTAATTGTTAACTGCAAAGAAGAATACAATTTGAAGTTAAATACTCCCCCGTTCCTATTTAGATGTCCCTTTTAACTGTTTCACGTTAAATAAAAAATACAGTTATTTCCCTAACATTTTAGCAAATTTAACCATTCATTCCGTTTCAACCCTTTTCCTCCCCTCCCCTTCCGTTCTCTCTCCACAATTATTTCATCGTTGGTCTTCATTCCTAGTAAAATCTATTTGATTGAAGAAATTTTTTGGTGGGAATTTGTTTTGTGTAATCTCCAGTTATCATCAAAAATGTTGTTTCCCACCCAAATTTTTTTTTGAATCAATAATTGATTTTAATTCTGAGAAGAACCCTCTTAATGGCAGTTTCTCCTCTTTTCATAATCCCAACACTACTCGAAAACATGCTTTTAGCAATGACAAATGTCGTTGCGAAAAGCCATTTTTGAGCTATTAAAGGTTTTTAGCAGCGACTTTTGGTGGTTGTATATGGTTCTGTTGTTTAATATCTAATTTGTCGTTTCAAACGTAATGTTGTTTTTTGTAGCAACGTTAATATCGCTGCAAAAATCAATTTAGAAAATATATTAAGCAACGACTAACAGAAGGACGTTGCGAAAAGAGTAAGATTTCACAACGACTTAATTTGTCGCTTCAAAAGTAATTACGTTTTTTGTAGTGACTTTCAAGGTCGTTGGCAAAATCAATTTGTAAAATATATTAAGCAACGACTAACAAGCGAAAAGAGTAAGATTTCGCAGCGACTTAATTTGTGTCTTCAAAAGTATTTATATTTTTTAGCGACTTTCAAGGTCGCTGCGAAAACCAATTTGTAAAATATATTAAGCAACGACTAACAAAAGTCGTTGCTAAAATTTTAAGATTTCGCAACGACCTAATCTGTCGTGTCAAAAGTAATCATGTCTTTTGTAGCGACTTTCAAGGTCGCTTCGAAAATCAATTTGTATAATATATTAAACAACGACTAACAAAACTCGTTGCGAAAAGACTATGAACTCGCAACGATTAATAGAAGTCGTTGTAAAAAGGAAAAGATTTAGCAGCGACTTTGTTTTTGTCGTTGCGAATGATGTTAGCATTAGCATCGACAAAAAATGTCGTTACGTATGGTACTGCCTTATGCAGATTGGGTAAAAGTCGTTGCGCTAAAGCAATATTTGGCAACGACTTTTAAAGGTCACTGCCAATACTCAGCATTTACAACGACATTTTTTTGTCGTTGCTAAATGTCGTTACGAAAAGTGTGTTTTCTAGTAGTGCAAATTTCCCATCACCCATCTCTAATTTCTTTGGTGTTTTGCAAATTGGGCAAGAACCAAGGAAAGCTGCGCAGTGTTTGAATGAACAAAGGTGTCTGCAAGGAAGGAACAAAACGAACGAACTTCGAGAGTTGCAGCATTTGCAAACCATAGACTTTGTTGTTCTTTCTTGTTCTTGTTCAAAAACATGCCGTGTAAATCCTCCCATGTTTTCCTCTGCTTCTGTTCCTTCTTCCCCGTTTACTTCACAACACGATTCTGCATCATCGACCCCATTGTTGAAACAGCAAGAAGCCTGTTCCCGTAGTTGTTCAAGCGCGTTGTTTAAACTCATAACCATGGCTTCATTGTTTTATTCCAGTCTCATAACCACTTTCATCTTTCTCCATTGTGTTTGGATGAAGATGGAAAACATTTTTTTATCAAAATATATAGTGGAGTTGTATGAGAAAGAAAGTCTTCAAGAGTGATTAATTTGTTCTTGGGAACAAAATAAGACTAAATAGGAGAACGTGAATTGTTTATAGAGAATGTAAGATGCTTTAAACATGGTGTTTGGGAGAGTGGTTAAGGGTTATATAGGTAAAACTGACCTTAATTAGTTGAGGGTGGACATCTAATTAGGGACAACTGAATCTTCTAGAAGGGGACATGTAAATAGAAACGGAGGGAGTAACAAGTTTTTGTGGTGCATTATTTGATAAGAAACAATGTAAATTCAAGAAAACTACTAGGGTTGGGATTTGGGAAATTGACAAAAAAATTTTCATAAAATACAAATAGAAGAAGCTAAGCCTATCTATACTATATATAAAAATACGAGTTTTGTAAAACTTTTGAATCGACCATTATACCCTTATTTTTAAAATATATTTCTTAAATGTCATTGCTTAACTATGTATTATAGTTTTATTCTATTAAAAACTCTACTTTTATTCAATTAATTCTAATATCTTTATAATTACTTTATTTTTATCATTTTACTATTTTTCAATAAAAAATTGGATATATTAAATTCTTTTAGTATACAGTTTTATTTTACTAAAAACTATATTTTCATATTAAATTCAATATTTATAATTATTTTATTTTTACCACTTTAATTTAAAAAGTTATTACGGTTGACATCTTACTATTTGATACTTTATAATAATGTATTATGAGTAAAATTTATTATTTTCCTAACGTGCAATTATTTTATTTGACTTATAATTAATTTTTTTCTTGATAAATGTAACTCTTGATGTGGATTTAAGGGTTCGGTTAATTTTCAGTTTCAGGTTGGCATGGGTTCAGATTGCTCAAATGTCGGGTGATTTGGGTTTTGGTCAATTTTGGTTCAGGTTTTTTTTTGTTTCGGGTCATATGGTTCCGGTAATTTCGGGTTTGAGCCTTCGATTTTCAGATTTGGGTCTTTTCGAATTCAGATCATTTAAATATAATTAATCCCGATTCGGGTAATTTCGGATTAATCTCTCGGGTTGAACGGGTTCGGGTCATTAAGGATTTGGGGTCAGGTCATTTCGGTTTCGGATTAAGCGAAATTTTTGGTCGAATCAGGTTGGATCAGGTTTGGTTTCAGGCGGTTGAGTTGAATACTCGCACTCGAGTGAAATTTTGCCAGCTCAAATAATAGGGTTCTTTAGGACAAAATTAGTAGTATGCTTAAGCTTAAGATTTTAATTTTCATTTACTTTTAAATATATTGGATCACGTGCAACGCACGTAAAAGTGAGAACTAGTATAACAAAAGAGAAGAAGTGTGATATCATGATTTAATTAGAGGTTTAAAATGAAAATTATTAAGTTTAAATCTTAAATTAAGTATGAGTTTGGATAGAAATTGGTTGAGGGATTAAATTGATAGAATTGATGAATGGGAGGATTTAAAAGAGTGGTTAGGATAAAGGAGGGGGCAAAATCGTCATTTTTGACCCTAACTATATAAAGGCTCAAAGAATTTCCCTCACCACCGTACTTCATCTACTTCCTTCAATTTTTTTTTAAAATTTATGAACATCATTCTCTTTCTAACAACGCTCTTTCTCTCACACAAACCATCACCTAATGACCATGAAATTGGCTTGCAAAGCAACCATTTGAATCCTCTCACTTCTCTCATCCATTTCATACCAAGAATTTTAAAGATTGATGCAGATTTATGGGTTTTGAACCATGAGCAAAGGGAGCTACGGGTTAGTTGGATTTCAACTTGTTTGATGAGTTTTGGAGTTGTATTTTTAGATATTAAGATGCATAATATGGTGTTAAGTTGATTATTGGTATTGTTGTAGGAATTTTTGGAGCTATTTTGCATTTTGAAGCTTTGGGTGAGTTAAGAACAATTTTGAATCTTTGGGTAAGTGACTTATGTGGATTAATTATTGTTGAAGTTGATTTTTTTGATTTGAAGGTGTTTTACAAGTGTTAGAAATGAAATTTGTGAAGTTAAAATGGTGGAATTTGATGTTTTGAAGGGCTAGAAATTTTTGAAAAAAATTAAAGAATTATTTTTGGGGTCACCGGAATCTGGAAATTTCTAGATTCCGGCTGCCTGGCCGGCCAGGCAAGCCAGCAGGCCCCTATCTGGTTTGGTCGGACCGAACCAGTTTGACCCGGTCTGACCGAAATTAAATTGAAAGTTCAAAATTACAATTTTACCCCTAAGCTTAAGTAGGACCCCAGAATGGCTAAATTGCCCCAGAAGTCAAAAATTGATTATTAAGCATAGTTGCGGGTCAATATAAGTGAAATTACCATTTTACCCTTAGCGGGGAAAATTACTATTTTACCGTTAGTTGTTGAAAATGTCGATTTAGCCACAGAAAAGAGGTTTTAAACTCTTAGAACCGTTTCGAAGTTAAATTAAGCCTTAGTTGGGCACGTTTATGAGTCTTTGGGATTCTATTTTATTTTATTTTTATTATCATTGTTTTAATTGAGTTTTAATTCTAATGACTTTGATTTTTGGTTCCCTCCACTAGGCGACAGAGACGCCGGTCGGGACGCTTGATTTGGCTCACAGAGGACGGATCTTGGGGTATACGAGACCCCGAACTGTGAGTGGGCTTCCTTCAACGGAGAACCCGTTGAGGAAACTGTTTTCATTACTGTTTTATTGGCGTGTTTTATAAATGATTTTTATTAATTATTTTTGGGTGCATGAGCAAACCTTAAAGCGGTTTTGAGCAGTTGAAAAGCATACGGGGACTCGTGGATTGGACGCAATCCAGGGAGTACGTATGGCTTGTTTTGGTGGTATATAAGCTAGTACTTGGACATATTAGGCGGACCATGGTTATTGTGTTATGGATCCACATGGTCCGTCGGCTCTAGGCCCGACACGCAAGCTAGCCGTTGGCGCGTGCATGGAAGAGCCAAACTGGGTGTGTTGCGGCCACAACGCAATGCCGGACCCAGGCCAACGTTAGGGGAACGGGCATGGTTGGTATTTATAATATGATATGACAAAAATGCCCCTGACGGTTCCGGAGGTTGACTCGGTCCAAGGTCACTTTGGATATAATTTGATGGCAGCCCCCTTGTATGGATTTAAACCGAGAACTGGATTTTTGACTCATGGTTTTGATTTTACCGATTGCTTATATTATAAACCGTCTTTATAAATTGTTTTGGTTGTGAGTGCACCCCACCCTCTTCTGGTTCTATTTTGAGGGTGGCTCACTCACTAGGTACATATTTTGTACTTACCCCCCTTTCGTTGTTGTGATTTCAGGATCCTAGAGTCGAGCTTTCCTTATTGTGCCGAGTCGGTGGCTTAGGAGACCAGTTTACTCCGTAGAGGTACTACTCACTACGTATAGGTTCCACTGGCAGTCGTAATCTATCCGTTGATTTGTTTTATTTCCTTTTGGATTTGGATTTGGCCTTGTTGGTAATACTTGTTTATGCTTCCGCTGAGAGGAAATTCCTGATTTAAATGTTTTTCCCTCGGAACTATGTTTTACATCTTATCTGCATTTGAATTGTAATTATTTTTGTTTTGTTTTGGTCTTGATACTGACGCTTCGCGAGTCCTTGTGTGCGTGTGACGCGCGGCACATATTACGAGATATCATGGCGGTTTTCCGTGCTCGATCCCGAGTCAGAGCGTGACAAGAAGCTAACTTTTTTTTTGGAGAGGACAAATAGTCTTATTAATAATACTAGTTTTTAATAATTCTTTCTTTCTCTATTTTTTTTAGGTAACTAATTTTGAATAAATAGTCTTATAATTTATTTCATTTTTTTACATCAATCATGGCCATTAATTTTAAGGAAAGAAGAGGCATGCAAGCCTAATTAATCACGAGATTAATTTTTACGACTTAAAAAAAATTTACACTTTTAAAAGAGAATTAAAAGTGAGATAAGCTTATCTCAAAAAAAAAAATTGAGATAAGCTGATTTAAGTAAAAACTTATTTTTTTAGGTAAAGTCCACTAAGTTTCATTAACTTTGATAATCATTGTGGTGGATTTCAGATAAACAATCAGGTACTTCTAAGGAGTGTTGAAAACAGAAGATTGAAAGGGAAGAATAGCTTGAGTATTGTATTGAGTATACAAGAGTTTAAATACAATGTAGTAATTGGTTTACAAGTATGTGATAAGGGTGAGTTTAAAATACAAATATTTGAGTGGTTAAGGATATGATTAGCTAGTGATAAGTATATGACTATCTCATCTAAAATTCTTCAAGATTTGAAATCATAGTAACCTCCAATACTCCCCCGCAAGATGGAGGATCCATTGGAGACTTCAATCTTGGATAACAATTGATGAAATCTGTCCCGATGAAGTGCTTTGGTGAGTGCATCTGCCAATTGATCAACTGTGGAAATGTGATTCACTAGAAGAGCTCCTAGTTTCACCTTTTCTCGAACAAAAGAATAATCAAGTGCCAAGTGCTTCATGCGAGTGTGAAAGACAGGATTTGCACAAGCATAGGTGGCACTGAGGTTATCACAAAGTACTAGTGGAGTTGTTGACAAAGGAGCATGAAGTTCTTGGAGAATGGATTGTATCCAAATCATTTCTGAAACACATGCAGCAATGGCTCTATATACTCTGCTTCTCTGGAAGAACGAGCTACAGATTTTTGCTTCTTTGAGCACCATGAAACAGGTGTTTTGCCATAATATAGAATATATGCAGAGGTTGATCTTCTGTCATCAGAATTTCCTGCCCAATCTGAATCAGTATAAGCAGTTAAAGTCAACTGATTTGCCTTGGAAACTTGGAAGCCATGGAACATTGTACTTTTCAAGTATCTAAGCACCCTTTTAAGTGCTTGTAGATGAAATGTTGTAGGTTTATGCATAAATTGAGACAACTTGTTTACTGCAAAACAGATGTCAGGACGTGTGATTGTGAGATATTGCAATGAGCCTACTAACTTCCTGAATTCAGTTTCATATGCGGGTGCCGAACCATCATCAAGCTTTAATACATTGGTAGTGGACAATGGAGTATTACACTCTTTTGCTCCTGCCATGTTTGCTTTGTTTAGCAGATCAGCAACATACTTAGACTGAGATAAGAACAGTCCTGAGGTAGTAACAGTAACTTCAACCCCTAAGAAGTAGTGTAAAGTACCAAGATCTTTGATAGAAAATCTAGTAGCAAGCTCACTGTTAAACTTGGACAGAAAATTTGCATCATTTCCAATAAGGATAAGATCATCAACATAAACCAACATGTAGGCAAGAATATTACCAGACTTATATATGAACAAGGAAGCATCTGCAACAAAGTTAGTGAAGCCAGAATTCAACAAAAAATTGCTTAATGCACAGTACCAAGCACGAGGTTCTTGTTTAAGTCCATAAATGGCCTTTTTAAGCTTGCAAACTAGCTGAGGATTCTGTTTATCATAGGGTATTGGTGGTTGTTTCATATAAACCTCATCTTTGAGACCACCTTGTAAAAAGGCATTATTTACATCAAGCTGCTTTAAGATCCAGCCATTTTGTACTGCAAGACAAAGAACCAGTCTAATTGTAACTGGTTTCACCACTGGACTAAATGTCTCAGTAAAATCAATCCCAGGGCGCTGTGTAAAACCCTTGGCCACTAATCTTGCTTTATATCTAGAAATTGAACCATCAGCATGTTTTTTAATCCTGAAGACCCACTTACAGCCAACAAGATTGCAGTTTGCAGGTTCAGGTACAAGTTCCCAGGTTCCATTTCTATGCAAAGCAGCAAGTTCATCCAGCATAACAGCTTTCCACTTGGGGTTTTTGATGGCTTGAGTAGCACAGGTTGGTTCCAATGTTTCTGGCAAAGGATGCTTAGTGACAGTATACATAACTTTTGGTTTGAAAATTTTATTAAGAGACCTTGTAACCATACCTGAAACTGAAGCATTTTCCGTTGATTCTGATAATGGAGCTGCACATCCAGTAACCAGTGGCTGAGAGACATTCTGCACATCTGAATTAGAGGAAGATGACACTGGTGAGGCTGCTGGAGTATTTGAAACAGAAAGCAAAGTATCTGTGTTGGTTTCTGGTAATGGTTGAGGTTGTTGATCAGTGGTGTCAGGTGGTTGTTGAACAGTTTCAATTGTGAACATTTGCATCAAATGCAGGGTTCCATACATCATGTGAAGAATTTGTATCAGCTGCATTCACATACTTAAAAGGAAGCTTTCCTTTATCAAAATAACATGTCTTGAGACCTAGATTCGATCATGATCGGTCGTCAATAAATCATAAAAATAAAATTCCCAACAAATTCCTAACTAAAGCAGATAGGGCAAGTAGGGGTCGAACCCACAGAGAAATAGGTTATTAATCTTTTTCTTAAAACGATTAAACAAATTAAAGAGAATTCTTATAGTGAAATTAAACCTAATCAAACTAGCAATTAAAATCAATCAAGAAAACAATCAAGAAAATTAAAGAAAATAATTAACAAGAAAGCAGTGAATAATCAAGAAAACAATTGATAAAAACCTCCAACATAGAATTAATATCCCTCTTGACAATTATAACATGGATCATTGATATCTAATAATTATGAAAACGAAGAATAGCTTGTCGGAATTAAATCCTAAATCACCTTAATTAGGTAAGATTACTCGCAAGAGCTTAAATTACCCCTTTTTCATCCTAACTAATCAATTAGCCGCAAAGCCTTAAAGATTTGCTAGGGATCAAAGCATTAAGAACTAGCAATTTATACAAGCACAAAGAGCAATTTCTCACTCAAAGTTCCTTATCTCCTTTGGAAGGGACTTCCGTCCTCCCCCAATTGCTACAAACAACCAAGCCTGAACGTCAATCCGCGACTTGGTCTAGCTAATGCTAACTTAATTTATCATGAAAGTGTCGGCTCAATCAATCAAAACAAGCAACATAGAATTAAAACAGAGATCAAAAGAATACTCTAACAATTATCATATATAAGCACAAAATCTCACCAATATATATGTCAAGAGATCAATTAAATTCTACATTGGAGTAAAGAAAAGGATTACTCACTCATGAATTGAGTGAGCATCCAAAGAATAAGAAGAAAAACTTATCTTATGGATGGAAGAAGAGAAGGGGGCGGCGGCACAGAGGCTTTTGTCCTCCAAATCTTCAATACAATTTTTAGATCTACTTGTGTATGTGTGTATATTCTAAAAACCTAGACCTAAGGTGCCTATTTATAGTGGAAATAACCCTAGGAATTCCAATCCTAACTTGGAAAGAAGTCTAGGACGGTTTAAGGGTCTAACTTGGACTCCAAGTTAAATTAAAAGTCTTCCTAGAGTAGAATCCACGTCAAAATAGGATCCTGAATTTTTGCTGAATTCGTGCAGTGACTTCGACGGCATTTTTGGGCTTGAAGATGGCAGAACTGGGTCTTGGACTTCAAAAAGAAAGTTGTAGATCTCGGAGTCAGCTTTCCTAACGAATAACTCAATGGGCTTTCAAACGGAGGTCTGAGCTAGAAAGTTATGATTTTTTCTACCAAAACTGCGCCTGAATCCTAATCCTGTTAGGACTAGAATCGGGAATCTACAGGATTTGGATATTTCCTTGGATTTAGGAGTCATTAATTGGGATTTTAATTCCAATTAATATTTTATATGGGCTGAGTATTTTCCCACATAAATTATCCATAAATACCAAAGCTTGAGAACTTATCCATGGCTTGTCTTCGATTAAAGCTCCAATCTTCAATCCTTGCTTCTTGAAATAATTCTTCAAAGTCTTCAAACACGAACTTCGAATCTCCAAATCTATGCTCAAAATTGCTTTGCTAAAATCTGTGTAAAAAGTCATCAAAATAGCTCCAAAAGAGGTGAAAAATAACAATTTCTCAATTTCACATCACTTAAGAACTTAAAACACAATTATCATCAAAATAAGCATATAATTAAGCATAAATAGATCCCAAAACATAGTAAAATAGGCATAAAAATAGGGTTGTTTTTGGCTCAATCAGTAGACCTCCACTAGTTGCTCTCTTTCCTTGGCCCACTTAGCTTTTCTGGCTTGATACTTCTCCAACTCTACAAGGGCCGATCCTTCCCGAAGGCGCTTATTCTCATTCTTCAATCTGAGAAGCTTATCCTTACTATTCTTCGTCATTCTGATAGTAGGATTCTTGGCGGGTGGCGGAGCTAAGCTCTTGACTCTCTCTTGGTGCCATATCCTATACT
>AWUE01023459.1:0-28041 GCA_001974825.2 Corchorus olitorius
AACTTGATCATCAAAGCCACGAAATTACTCATGCTTTGTAGTATTTAGCTCTTCAAATTATGAAAATAATAATTAATTAAGAAAATGGCTTAAACCGGGGTGAGAAAGCCATATGTCCTTAATTGAAAAGAATGCAAAAGTTGCAACCGATCTCGGATTTAACCAAAATTTCACCAGTAGGCTTAGAATATCTCCATAAGATCATGAAAAAAATCCAAGTTGATTCGAGCTCTCTATCATGGTGAATTTGGATTCACTCCCAAAATGTCCTTAATTGAAAACCGGGCATAAGTTTTTACTCCGATGTCAGAATGAGGTGAAATTTCACCAAGATGATCTACATAGCTCAAGGATCATCATGGTATGCTCCTTGGAAGAAATCGCAGCCTCTAGCCTCTTCAATTGATCAATTTTACTATTTTGTCCTTAATTGAACAAAATACAAGTTGTAATTTCGCCTCCCGGGAAGGGGAACAAGGCTAGGCGATTTCTTCACTATGGTTGGTCGACTATATGGAGGAGGTGTGAGGTTGAAAATCTCATGCCTCTCTTACGTGCATAGATGTTTTTCTTGCTGACAAACTTTAGCTCTCTGTCTCCTTCCTGCAGGAATAGAAAAATATCTCTCTGCAGGGCAGAGGGCGGCCTCTCCTCTGTATGGGAGACGACTTGGGCCTTGCTATGTATGTCCATGAGGTATTTTTCATCTCATGGGCAGATGACAAGCAATTTTCCTTTTTTATCTGTTTGCCTCCCTAGCAGGCAGCAATATCAAAGGAAACTGCTTCTGATTGATTTTTTCTGCCACTCACCTAGGCAGGGGCGGCACATGTGGGATTTTTAATAATAATTATTCAATAAAATAATTATTATTTAATTAATAATTAATTAATTTCAGCCCTTGCAATTAATTTACAAGACTTTCCTAATTCAATTTGAATTAGGGTGGTGCAAAAACCTAGTTTCTTTAGGAATTTTGATTAAATCCTAACCACACATCTTGATTATAATTATGATAAGACCAATTTACCCTCAATTGTAAATTGAGGTATAAACAAGTTTATCAGTAAAAAGAAGCTTACTTGGAATTAACCTGAAGACCCTTCCCACGCATTATGGGGGTATCCCGAGAGTAATCCAATCTCGGAATAAGCCCGGGAATTCATACACAAGTACACTAACCGAGACTTGCTCATCATAGTAAAAAACTACACTTTACTAATTCTTATTAAGCAACTTTGCATGAATGGCAGATAAGGATGCATGATAGATTGATTTTATTTGTGTATGAACATAAGTCTACCCAAAGTTAACTCCGTAAACCCTTCCCACGCATTATGGGGATATTTACAGAAGAGACCGGTCTAGAAAGATTCCCGGGAATTTGTACCCGAGAAACCTCTCATCACAGTAAAAGACTAATGTTAATACACTTCAATATGTGAGGTGGCATGTATGAATGCAAATGAGCATGCTTGACTAATTCTAAGCTTAATCAACTTTGACTAGCTTCTAATTAACCACTAATCTCTGTTAGTCTAATTCTTGCCTTAATCACCATAATTATCTAGCAATTAACCTTAATCCTAAATTAATTATGAAATTAACCAAGAGTCATTAGTAGTTAAATCTAAAGACCAAGCCTAGTTACTTACTAATTTTAATGATCATTATTTATCTAGCGATTAACTTTAATCCTAAATAAGTTATGAAAATTATCCATGACTATCTTAATGATTCGACTAACTTTAGTTAAACCTAAAAGTGATAATGAATTAATCCTCATTTTTTCACTCCTCATAATTCCTTAGTGATTAACCTTAACCCTAAATAAATTATGAAATTAGCCGAGGTTTATTTTCTAAAGGGTCCAAATTAACTTTAATTAGACCTAGATACTTAATTATCTCTTAAATCTAATTATTGTCATAGTTACTTAGTAATAAACTTTAATTCTAAGTATATTATGAAATAACCAAGATTTATTTCCTAAAGGTTTAAATTAACTTTAATTAAACCTAAATATTTAACTATCTCTTAAAATCCCATTATACTGAAATGAAATTCTACTAGGGACCAAATGGCATCTGCAAAGACCTTGAAGGACTCAATAGCAACAATTAACAACCTAGAGGCCAAATTGCATGAGAAATAGGGACTAAATTGAAAGAAATGCAGAAAGCGTACCTGAAATTGGCCATTTAGCCTTGAAATTTGTCGAAACACTGCATTTTGATCTTGCGTCGTATGGAATATAAAAGGCTTCCTCCTTTTTTCTTTAGAACCTCTCTTCTTCTCCGAACCCTAGCCGCCTTGAACTCCGCCGCCAGAAATCGTAGCCACCGCGCCGAAGCCTTTCCCTACCACAAATGATCTTCGAAATCTCCAAAATTCGTCTCCTCTCCATCCCGAACACGAATCCAATCTTGTTTTCATGAACGGGAGCCTGGAAACTCTTATAAATTGCTCTCCCCGAGCCTTCGAGGGTTGCTCCAATCTCTCGATTCAGTCCTCAAGTCGCACCGAGTTTCAGATAAGTTGAACCTCTCATCTTTCTGAAGCTTGCTACTAGTTTGATTTGCTAAGAAGCTTGCTAGAATTTAAAACCCCAAATTCTTTCGACTGAAAACCCTAGCTTTTCTTAGTATGAATTTTTCCAGAGCTTCGTTACTTAACTCCGCCTCCTCTTATTTGAAAGGGTATGAGCCTTTCAGAGCTTCGGTTCCTTGTACCCAGATGGTTCAGTCCAAGGTTTCAAGGGATATTTGGTGATTGTTGCCTCACTCTCCTGTGGGTTTTCCTCTCTCCTCAAGGTTTTGGAGAGCTTCCCGCCAACTGTCCCACGACAGCCAATGGGATGCCTTCAGCTTGATTTTACTAGGTTGTTTTCTCCCTTGCACTTTTATCTTCTACTCTGCTGTAGTCCATTGCTCTTGTTGTTAGTTACTACTGATGCTTTTATTTTGCTTCCATTATGTGATATCATGTTCTTTATGCATTGCCCTTTTCTTGATTGCATTGCACTGGATTTCGAGCTATAGCTTGACTGACTTGCCCTTTGCCCTCTTTGGTTTGGAATAAATTTGTATGCTTTGAGTGCACCTTGCACTATCCCATTCCTTGATGAACTCTGTTATTTTGTTGATTGCTTTCGAGCCCTCCACTTCTTTGACTTTTGAAATCTAGACTTGGCCTGAAATGCCTAAAATGATATGTACCCGAAATTTTAATGTATGCAGCCTAATGCAACATGCTACTTTGACTAACATGCCTTAGCTATTGCTTTGCCATCTAGTTGAACTTTTGCCATTTTATACTTTGATTGGCATATCCTTATATGGTGGAAGTCTCATTTCTCCAGGGTGTACATAGATCTTAGAAAACCATTAATCTGCTGGTGTTTTTGGAGGTTTGAAAGACTTCTGCTCATCTCCCAAACATTCCCTCTATGAGGTACATGTCCCTTTTAATAGGTTCTTTCACCTCTACCACTTGTCTTAAATTATCTTGCACCATTCTAAATTGACCTTGCTGCACAAATTGAGGAAACATTGTTTTAGCTTTGCCAAATGTTCCTCAAGGATGAAACCCACCCCTAAAAGTTCTTCCAGGGTAGTTACTTCTTATACGAGTTTGCTGAAAAGTTCTTGGATGAGGCCTGAGATGCCTTTCACCAGGAAATGATCACCTTTAAGACATTGGATGTACAAGAACAAACCTAAATTTTATGAAGTCTTCTTTCTACATGTCTTGGTGATCTATTTACATTCCTTTGTCTTTGACTTTCTTCTTTCATAATATTAGCAAAATAAGGTATTTGTTGTTGGCTTTGAGTATGCCTTTCCTCTTTTCCGTTGGATGCTGCTCCATGTGCTTCCTTTCGAACTGTCATTGCATCCACAAATTTACTCAAGATTACCAACAACTTCCTCTTCTCTCCACCAGAACTTTCTGCACTATTTTCCTCTTGTGATTGAGACTTTTCCATTCAGAAAGTAATGGAATTAAAGTACTATTGATGACTCTAGGTGGAGAAGAATCTTGATCAATCAACATGGCCTTGTTCCCATTTGGAAACTGCAACTTTACAGCCTCAACGACATCCTGCAAAGCATGTCGAAATGCCAAGCAACTATTAGTTGAATGAGACCAATTGTTATGCCATTTGTAGAATCTTATATTTTAAATTTCATCCTCTGTTGGAATTTTGTGATCTTCTTTCAGGGTATTTTTCTTATCTTTTAACAACATATCAAAAATTTGTTCAATCTTTGTAATGTCAAAGGGAAAATACCTATTCCCTTTCTCAAATTTTCCAACTAACTTCTTCACACTCTCATTCTAAGATGCTTTGCTTAGTGCTGTACACACATGAGGCTTACTCAAATTTAATTCTGCATCATTGACATCAATGTCTTCATCAAAATAATAATCCATTCCACCACTTATTTCATTCTGAGCATAATATTATGCTCTTGGCACTCTCCTCCTACCATCATCCTCTTCTAACAACCTTTCATACTTAGATACACATGATGCCATTTGTGCTAAATCCACAAATTCCCTATCTTCAAACTTCTTCCTAAGATCTATGACTAAATCACTTCTGACTATACTAAGATGCTCTATTTCTGGTAATTGTACCAGTAACCTAGAATTTACTTGCCTATATCTAGCAATAAAGTCTTCTACCTTTTCATCAGACTTCTGTTTTACTTTAGCCAAATCTGCCATGAAAAGCAGTTTCCATTTGACGGCAATTCAAGATAGAATTTGCAGGCAAGTTAATGTACTAGTTAAAGGCCACACCATGAGCGTGTTTCCAAACATTCTAAGTTTGACATAGTCACTCACATCTCCACACCTGATGCTAAACCTACCAATATGTTTTGAAGTTGATTGTCTATATTCACCAGAGAACACTGAGAAATCTGGAATATATCCCATAGGAAATGGATTGCATTGATCAATCGAATTTGGATATGGTTTCCTGTACACAGGCCTTTGTCCACACCTTCCTACAGGCATTAACGGTTCTTGTATTATGCCTAAAACTTGATATCTCAACATGTGTTGAAGATCATTTTTCTCTTCTAATAAGATTTTTGAGGCATCTTATGATCATTTAGACCAAAACCAACATTTCTGGCTTGAGTTTGCCCCCAGGCTTCTGCAGCATGTTTGGTTTATGGAATATTGCCATTCAAAGGCAATCCACTATCATCTGCCACAGTTCTTCTACAGGTCTGACTCTGTTAGAGTTGATTCTATCTAACTGATGAATTACATTATCAACAGGACTACCCCTACCAGACCTTCTACCCTTATTTTCTCCCATATTTCCTTCTAGTAAACCAGAACAATTGCCATGTTCCCTAATAATAATACCAGGGGGTGGCCTAACATTACTGACCCTAATCACATCATTTTGTGACCCTCCTTGTATGGTACTTGACAATCTAAGACCATATGGTATTCTACCAAAAAACTGAGTAGTAAAACACAGAACATGTTTTGATAGACTATTAACAACATAAGTTAAAATGGCATTTGTTGGCCATTCTGTTCTAACAATGTATTATGTAAATTAACAAGCATATTTACCTATTCTACATTCTGTTTTGTACTCATTTGAGTATTCTGCACTTGTGCAATGAGATCCATCATTGCTTTTGACAGCATTTCAGAGGTAATTCTATATTCTTCAAATGATCTTATATCATTTCTAACAACTTCATTAGCATTAACATTAGAGGTAGAAAGTTCTTCTCCCTCACTTGCATTATGCCTATTTTTTGGAAGCTTGATTTGCAAAAAATTCCCTAGTGTCTCACCGGGCGTGCCAAGTTGTTTGAGATGAAGAATATAAGGGTTCTCACCCTTGTTTCTTATATGCAAGAGTGGGGAATTACAATGCCAAATTTAACTTATAATTGTAGTAAAATACCAAATATAAGGGTTCTCACCCTTGTTTCTTAGTTAAAATCATTACCTACAATTATCAGTTTGCATCAACCACATTTTTGCTATGGCAGTTGTTAAAACTTAAAAGTGCATATATGGTCTCACATCTTATTATCTATTTATACTCATAACATTTTTCTGCAACAATTCAAAAACAACTTTTTCCAAACTGATGTTTTTCAATTGATAGAAAAATATTTTCCACATGATCATCCAAACGATAGAAAATATCAAATTTTCCAGAGCTTATTACCCATCCCCCCTTACAACCAAAAAAAATTCTAAAAGTGACACTTTCCTCCGTAAAGTTTTTTTGTCCATCCAATTGAAACTGATGTTTTCCAAACTGAAGTTTTTCAATTGATAGAAAAATATTTTCCACATGATCATCCAAACGATAGAAAATATCAAATTTTTCCAGAGCTTATTACCCATCCCCCCTTACAACCAAAAAAATTCTAAAAGTGACACTTTCCTCCGTAAAGTTTTTTTGTCCATACCCCCCCCCCCACCCCCACCCCCAACTTTGAAATCGGCACAAAGTTCCCCCTGTCGTAACAGCCATGCGTTAAGTCTATTGAGATGGACTTTTTTCTGCCGATTTGGACTTTCCACGTCACCCAATAAGTGGGACCTATCAAATTAACATCTAAACTTGTTTCTCTTTCTATAATTAAAGATCAAAATACCCTTTTTGCTTGAATCTTGCATGAACAAATGGAGAACATTCAAATAAAACTCAGCCACCACCAACCCTATGAGCCCGACCACCGCTACCGTCGCTTGCTCACCGCCAGCCACTGCCTCTAGTCCGAAAAATCCTCCAATAGCCACCAACACACACCGAGTTCTTCCTCTTTTCAACCTAAACCCGAATCCAAACTCCAAATTTCTCAAAACTTCTCAAAATGACATAGGTCTAAGGCTTTACTGAACCAAACTTCAATCTCACTGATCTTAAAAATTCGGTCGGCCAAATCCCCTCCTCTTCTCGTTTGAAAAACCTCAAAATTCTCTTTGAAAATCCTACCCAAATAGGTGGATGAAGAATACTTTTGAATGAGTTTATTGAGATAGACTTGCAGGAAAAAAGATAAACAAAGAAAAAACTTTGCTAGCTTCAAATGATTTAGGAAAAGATTATAAAATGGTAAAATAAAAAAAAAGGAAGAGAAAGAATAAAAAAAAATTGAAAGGAGCAAAATTCGTGCGGAGAAATTGTGCAAAAAAAAAAGAATTTGTGTGGAGAAGAAAGAGAGAAAAAGGAAAAAGAGAGAGAGTAAAAGTAAAAATAAAATTGATGTGACATTCATACATAAGAGAGAAAAATGCCACATCAACATTATAGATGGAAAAGGTAGGGGGATTTTGTCCTGATCTCAAAGTTTAGGAATTAAAAAGTGGACAAACAACCTTTAGGGAGAAACATGTCCTTTTGGAATAGTTCGGGAAAAATTGAGTAATAAGCCATTTTTTCCAGAAAATAAGTTACACAAGTGGGGCTAACCTGCGCTTACGCTGCAAATAATTTTTTTAAATTTGGACTTGGGGTTACACGTAAATAGATCCGTTGAATTCTGGGATACTAATAAGCCTGCTATATATAACTTTTAAACACATATGAGAAAAGACCAAAATGAGGTAGTTATCTCTACCCTAAAAAAAATAGATTGGAGCTTTTAGTAAATTTGATGGGGTACACAAATTATTTATAATAATAATAATAATAATAATAATAATAATAATAATAATAATAATAATAATAATATATTTCCAAGTTAAAACCATTACTTAAATTTAGATAAATTTGTTTTCACAGGGATTTATAACAATTCCCAAAAAGGCATATCAATGCAGAATATAAAAAAGTAAAACATTTAAAGGTTTGTTTAAAACAAAAGCGGCCAAATTCTCTATAATTGAAGGGACATTAGAAGGAATAGAAAAAGGCAAAAAAAAAAAAGAGTCTTCCTCATTGGGAAGAAGAAAGGAAGGGATGAATAATAGGAGTAGTGATTCTATAGACTCGAGTCCGTGGGAGTTACCACGCAATCGAGGCTAAATCACACATATAATCATATACTCAAGTGAATTTTAGTTTACCCATGTAGTATTTCAAATGAATTTTATTTTGAAATGTGAAATTTTTTAAAAATTCGTATTTATTGAGCTAGAATTTAATAAAGTTTCGTATCAAATAAAATTTTCTTTTATTCAATTAAGGACGTTAATAATTAAGATACGACTTTAACATGAAGTTTAGCCTCAAATAAATTTTTTATTTATTTTATGGGTAGATATGGAGTTCTAAACATTGATTATGGTAAGGTTTTAGAATGAATATATGATTGCCCCGATTGCGTGGTAACTCCCACTCCAATAATAGTTCATTGATTTGGGACTGTTAAGAAACGAAGAGATAGGAAGAATTTTTTTTTTATGGGGTTTCACCTATTTTCAACGAATTTTAGACCAATTAAAGTCAGATTCCACTTATTCCTAGTTCCTTTAGGATTTAGTAATTATTTGTAATCTTTATTTTATTTTTCCTATTTCTTTTAGGTTTAGAATTTTAACCCCTATATAAATGGAGGTTTTGTACTTAGAATAACACACAATTTTGACACAATTCTCTTTCTTGAAGACAACTTTAGGGAGTTTTTCTTCCTCTCTCATATTCTTTATCTATTTTATAATAGTTATGTTTTTATTTTCATGAGCATGAGTAGCTAAATTCCTAATTAGGGTTTTAAGTGTAGCCAATTGGAGATTATTATTTGATTTTTTGTTTTGAATTGATCTTTTCAAGTTGGATTTATTTTTCTTGTTCTTCATGCAAATTATATGCCTGGTCATCATATAGTTTATCTTAGGGATTATGTTATGTACTGACGGGTGAAACATAATCTGTGCACTAGGAAAACAAACAGGTTAGACTGGATCAAACATGAATCTTAGGCTAATTTAATAGATTATTGATTACTTGTTCTTAATGAATCTAGTTAATTAGGTTTACATCGACAGATAATAAATTTGATTAATTAGGTATTTCTATGGAGACTTGACGGAGCGCATATGTAATGTAGAGTAATCCTATTTCAACTTTGCATCAATTCAATTCATAGGTTGATTATTGATTTCCCAATTAGGTGAAACCTGAAACCTTAAGTTTTCAAATTATTAATTGTCTTCACATCTTATTTAATTCTCTGCTTTTATAATTTCTTTGTTTTAGTTTAAATTTACTTGATTATTCTCAATTTTCCTTCTCTTCATAGAATTAATTGCAATAGATTTTTTATTTATTTATGGGTAGATATGGACTTCTAAACATTGATTATGGTAGGGTTTTAGAATGAATATATGATTATATGTATTATTTAGTCTCGATTGCATGGTAACTCCCACGGACTCGAGTCTATAGGATCATCACTCGAATAATAGTTCATTGATTTAGGATATGTTACGAAATGAAGAGATAGGAAGAATTTTTTTTAAGTCTAAACGCCATTAATTGCATCTTTATTAAAACTGGATTAAGGAACGTGATTTCACATTGGGCAATTACATAAATAATCAACAAAGACATAACAAAAGAAGGGGAAAAATGGACAAAAAGGATCATCTAAAAAGTGGTAAAAGATGAAACTGGGGTACTTATCTTGCACCAGAGGAAAAAATTGATTGGGCCTTGAGTAAATTCCCTAGGGATTAAAAATAGTATATAGTATATGGGTAATTATTTGATACACCGGCGGTGTAAATTTTGGACTCCACAAACGGGTTGTGGAGTTGACACATGTCCATTTTTTTAATTAATTAAGTTTTAAATATTTCAATCTAGTCCTTAGAGGACACATGTCACCCTTCAGGACCCGCTTGTGTAGTCTGCTAAACTCCACCGCCGATGTATTGTATAATTTGCCATAGTATATATATTCCTAAAAAAAAGTTAGAGATCCAAACCGAACCTTAGTTTTATAATTTTATTTCAGAATTAAATTCTATTACTCCTGTATTAAGAAAATTGCTAATGTTAAATCAATGAGAGGAAGTTGAAAAAGAAAAACTTCGTTGTGAGTATTTACTTTCAGAGTGATGAAAACGAAATCGAATCCGTGGGATCATTTCACTTAAGGACTTTAACAATTCCTAAATTAGTTATTAATGAGTGGGAGAAAGAGAGAATATATATCTATCACTATATGCAATTCAGATACTAACAATGCAGGCAGCAGATGATAAACCAATATATAAGTATATATACATAGAGAGAGGGAGAGAAAATTATAGGAATAATCACAGAAATTATATTGTAATTCCAAATTAAAAATGAAGTGAAGAATCAACTTGCACAATGATATTATAGTACATCCATATTAATACAGTTTTACACTTGAACTTGGTAAAAATCTCTCTTTGTTAACTACAACATATATATTGATCTAGACGTTGAGGATTAATGAATGGAGAGTGAAAAAGTAGATTTAATTTATTGAATCATCGAAATGTGATGTGGGATTGGGTGGTGGGTTTAATTTGATAGAAAAAAGGAAATTAAGAAGAAGAATCCTCAGCAAAAACTTTAAAAATGAAATCACGGAACCTCTTAGAGTACTGCTTGGGATCCACAGCAGAAATGGAGGTAGGGTCATAATGGATGGATTTATAAGCATGCTCAAGCTTCTTGGTAATATCATAGTCTTGAAGTATGTCTATGATCCCAAAGAACATTACCACTTCGTAACACTCTCCCGTTGGTTCTCCCACTAGTTGTAATTCTAACTCTGGTTTTCTTATTGTTCTTTCTACTTGTGCTGGCATGTTTCCTCCCAGCCTGATGCTTGCCCACCTACATTCATTCACACTCTTTTTATTAATTTAACTTTTTTTAAAAAAAAATCAAAGGTTGGTGGCTTGCGCGGGCCTCTCGGAGATGAGATAATTTATCCTGCTCCTAAACTTTGTTAATTAGCAACATTTTATTAACTTACCTTTTAGGGTCTAGTAGGAGTTGATCTGTATCTGATCGATTGAGACGAGGACATGATTCAGTGCTCTCAGAATTTCCTGCATCAAACAAAACTTAATTTGTTAAAATTAAGAAACAATTATTATATTGTTAGTGTATGATAATCTAATTTTACAAGAAAAAGAAAAGAAGAAAGTTAAAAGATAAACCGGATCGTCTTCCACAAGGAATGAGCTCTCCATGAGTTGATATATCTCTAAAGTGAAGACCCACCAGAAGACTATAGTCCATTGTTCTCTCTTGCTCAAGAAACTCGCAGTCTTTATCGATTTGCCTATATATATACACATATAGATGATGAAGAAATTAAGAATATTAAAATTAATTAGAAAATTAAAGTAAGTTATATATATATATATAGTTTTTTTTTTTTAATTTCGGTTTAACTACATGTATCTACATCCGTTAAACTATCTAGGACTAATTCTATTCGAAACAGATCAACCCATTGTTATGGAATTAAACTCTCCAATAAATTTTGAATTAATCAATTAATGTCATCAAGGTAATTATATATATGGATAGAATGAAGTTTATATAGAAAAAAGAATACGAAGGAAGGAAATGGAAAATAGATTTCACCTACAAAACTCTTGAAACCAAGCTTTCTGAAGTTTGAAAATGAAATTGAGATCAAGGTCCTTAAGAATAGTGGTATCATCCATCTCTGACTCAGGCTTCTCTGTTATGCGCCCAAGAGAAGATCCTTTCAAGTCAAACCGTCTATGAATTGTATATTCCGATCGTAACAGATTCCCCATTATAATGAACCGTACCTGAGCTCATTTAAATATCATGTTCATGAGTAGCAAAGAAATTATGAACCCTGATCAACAATTTTCATTTTTTTATAAGCTTTTTTTTTTCTTTCTTTAAAGAAAAATCCTCATTATAATGAACGAACCGTAACACATAAATTGCATACCTTTTTTTGAGTTGGCCCAGTTAACTTTACACAATGCAAACCATAATATTTTATCACCAACGTATTCTCAAAGGATCGAACATGGTTATAATAGGCTGAAAGCATCCTTAAAAGCACCTAATAATAATTACAAGTAGACAAAAATTAATTGGACACTAGTTTACAACAATTAACATTGTTAATTTAAAGCTATAAAAATAATAATAATAACTCACTTTTACTTCATTCTTCTTCATGGTTTTAATCATGTATCGATCATCGTCGGTCAAGTAAAAGAAGCTACCACTTTTACCAGGGGATGATAGCTCCCTAAGTGCATCGTTTCCACATATAGATATCATGTAATCTGCAGGATCTACCTTGAACAACTTCCTTAATGTCCTTTAAGCAAATAATGGATCGAGACCGTATAATGGTTAGAGATTGGAATTCATTCGAGGAAGCGAATTAATTAAGTAACAAGTATATGTAGAATTAATGTGAACCATTATTACCTGAAAACTACAGGACAATAATCTTTCCATTTAAATTCACTAGATTGATGTGGTGGAGTGTATTTGCTGCCTTCTGGAGGAAATCGAGTCCAAATTTTCTCCTTGGGATCAAAAGCTGAAGCCTTAAGATCAAGTGATGTGGCTGGAGCAGGTCTTCCTACAGAATGCCTGTGCATTCATTCCAAATTAATTATTATACTCAAGACAAGATTAGAAAAAAAAAAGGGTCAAAAGAAGGTTCCCGGCCCGAAATGAATTAGTCTCAGGTCAAAAAGACGTGGGCATACTAGAAAATTAGAACAATATGTTAAATAAAAAATAATAATAATTATACCTGATTCCAAGTTGTAGATTGAGCATAAGTTCATAATTCTTGTGGCCTTTTGATATTGTTTCTCCTTGTCTTTTCCCTGGCTTGGGTGCTTTCAATGGCAATGCAAGATTAAACTTAGGGTTGGTATCATCATGAGGATTTACACCTAAGAGCTCACAATCTAAATCTCTTCTCACTTGATCTCCTAATTCATTATTATCACCATCGCTTTCCCACATGTTCATTTTATCAAATGGTCTCTCAATGCCTACACTTACCCTCCCATCAACTGACATTCTCCTTGGTTTATCCCCACCCTTTGTTGAATACCAGATTGCTAGTTTCTTTTGTGATGGCATGATTGAAACCCTTTCCCCTGGGCAAATCTTGCTGTTTCCCAACTCTTCATACACATCTTTAGGATCCCATTCAAGATTTGCAGCCAATGATGACTCTGAAGGGTAATATGTGCCATTTTGTTCATCAGGATCCTTACTCCAATTCCCCACGTAAAAACTTCCATCAGGCCATTGATATGTTCCATTTCCTTTTGGCATTCCATCGTCCCAAAAACCATCATACTTGTTCCCATTACCCCATACAAACGTTCCCTTGCCACAAATAACACCATTCTTCCATTCTCCTATATAATGATCCCCATTCTTCCATTGATATTTCCCCTGCCCTTCCTGCAAACCGCGGCGCCATTCCCCATCATAGCAATCCCCATTTGAATAGTTCTTTATGCCATGGCCATGTTTCAAGTTCATCACCCATTTGCCCTTATAAGTATCTCCATTTGATCCGGTATATGCACCGGTCCCATCCATGTATCCACTCTTGAATTCACCTTCATATGTAGCACCGGAGGGCCAACTAAACCTTCCCCTGCCCATAGTTTTCCCTCTATGCCACTCTCCTAAGTACATGCATCCGTCGGTCCATAAATATTTGCCTTGTCCATTAGGAAGATTGTCATACCATTGGCCGGTATAATAATCTCCATTGGCTAGAACTTTCTCTGCAAAGTAGGCTTCCCCAGAGATGCTAACACTTTTATCATTATCATCTTCAGGCTCCTCATCAGCTGCATTTGTTAACGACATTGTCCCGAAAATGCTATTTGCACGCTTCTTCGCCGCCTGCGTTTTGCGTATAGTGGCCTCCCATGCCCTTAGAACACCACTTTGCTCTTTGTTCATTGTGTAGACATACTATATTTACACTCGACTATATAATTAGCTAGGATCTGGTTATTGGTTTATTTGGTAACAAAATGGTGACTACCTTTTTTGAACAAAAAACAAGAAAATGGGGGGATTCCAAAAACTATGTAATGAATTACCAATTGTACAATGTTTTGCTATCTCTCTGTTTCTTGCAGCTTGTTTCAATCAAGGGAAGCGATAAGAGCGATTGAACCAAAGACTTGTATTTTCTTCTCAACCTCAACAAAATAAGATTGAAATTGAAAATTCATTTCCTTGGGAAAATTTTGTGGGGTAAATTAATGTTGCGGTCAAAGTCACTGAGAGTCACAGGTATACCGTACAATTAGCATTACAATGCAAGGGATTTGTGATGAAGTGGCAATTGAGTTTTCTTGCCTAAACAAAGTTTAGAGAAAGGAGCACAATTCTCTCCTATATTATTGTTTCAGAAGGTGACTTTTTCTATCCATTACAAATCCTGACATTTGGAGGGACAAACGAGATTAAGAAATAAGTTTTACTATTGTTAGTATTAGTATAGTTGTATATATTATTATATATATCTTATAAAAATAATTCAAGCAAAATGAAAATCATATATATTTTCATAGGATTTTTCCTTGCCTCGCAATCTAATTGTATGAAATTGACTAGTATTTGGGGAAAAAATAAATGTTTCACTACTCTAACTGCAATTTTCTATATATTTAACCGATTATATCATGCATTTAGGATATTGGGTGGGTGAAAAAAAATTTCTTAGTCTAGAGAACTTTTTACTAGGCATGGTAGCAATGGCCTAAAGCCTCGCAACACATAACTTGTCCTCGTAAATGAACCGATGCAATTCATAGTTTAGAATGTTGGTAGTTAAATATATATGATTATTTATCAATACAATTTAGTTGATGAAAAGTCATTTATAATGAATATTGTGATTATTTATGAATCAAAAGAATATTGTAAATATTCATGAGTCAAGAGTTCTCTTGTGAAAAGATATATATTTATTTAAAGTTGTGTTTATGAAAGACACATCGGTTCATCAACTATATAAAGGACCTCTACATTGCTATTTAAAAAGTAGAAATGACAAGAGAAAAATAGAGAGTCAATTAACTATTTTCACTGCTTATGATTGGAGAGTTTGTGGCTTTGTTGTATCCTAGAGGGAATAATACCCTTTAAAAAAGTGAATAAACTCACGCCTCAAAGCCGTTTCATTTCTTATTTCTCCCCCTTCAACAATATTTTACAATAATTTAAAGGGTTTTATCCGAAACTTTATGTTTCATTATTATGAAGGTGGAAGAAATAAAATTGGAAGTATGATACTCCAAAGAAATCATGGATATGGAAGTAAACCCATTTAGATGTTTCGAAATTGTTAAGTTCACTTGAAAATTCATTGAATGATTGAATTACTCAAATAGTTGCAACGTGTCGCTATCAAAGACATGGAGACTCATTCCGATTTCTTAAGTAGACAAAAGTTTTGATCTATATCGTTTCTGATCGGTAAAAGAAAAGGGTACGTATGTGCATGCAAATTCTCCATAAGGTAAGACCCTAAACTTGGCCTAATTATGCGTATATGAAAGCCATGAACTTTATTTTGAGACATAGTTTGAAATTAATTTATTTGACTACCGTTTTAAAGTCATGAATTTGATTCTATATATTATGGTCTCAAATGAAAGTATGCCCACGATTATTATTATTATTGCTTTATGGCTTATCTATTTCGTAAGCAGTTTTTTATGGCTTATATGTGTTGAGAATTGAATTTTATTCTCTTTAATTGTGATAGTCATGCAATAACTTTGAAAGTTGAGTCAATTTGATAATTTCAATTTGATCATGATTATAATTAAGATATTTACCATGATATAGTTGTTACTCTCATGAGTGATTAAAGAAATCATGATATTACTTGATATGCATATGTTCATGCTTTATATATCTCTTTGAGATATTTATCATGATTCAGTTCTGATGCCATGAAAACATACTGATATTAATTAAGATAATTGTTAATTGTATTTATATTTGTGACAAAAGTGGCTATTAATATCAGATAAATTGAATGAATAAATAAGTAGTCACAAGGTACTTATGGCATTCTATTATTTTATGGTTGTTGCATATACTTTGTGATTTATGAACAATTAGTATTAAATGATTTAGCAACCATGAATTTATATAATTTGTAGATATACTACTTGCTTTGCTAATTTTATGAATCTTTATGGCCTTGTAATTATATATATTCGTAAATCGTGATTATTAATTTGTTTTAATACATAAAGAAATTTTAGATTTAAAGATATTCTTTGAAGAAAGCAAGTGATTCATGCTTGCATTTTATTGATGGGATGCATGAATATTGAATCATGTTATTATCTAAATTACGAAATGTTTATTTCTCATTTTGATATATATTTATTTGTGTTACATGAGAAATAAATGTCATGTGAAATAAATTCAAAGGATCTTGTCAAATGAATTTGATAAATGATTCATGCAATTCATGAATATTGGAGCACAAGCTTTAGTATTGTGTGATTATATATGGAATTTATAATTATTCCTAGAAGCATGAATAATGGTGGATCTAAGAATTGTCTATTCTAAATAGATTTAATAAAGGTGATTTATTCATCACGAGTTGCTATGCAAGTCTCGGGAGAGAGATGAAGTATATAATTTATAAAGAATGAGAATAATTTTGAGAGTTATAATATATTAATTGATGAACACCCTCATGTTGATATTGAGATGTAAGTTTTAAAAAAAATTGAAAAATGGTGAAATCAAGATATTGAATATTTGTTAGTAATTTGTTCACAAAAGGTGGATTGGTGGAGGTCTCCTATTAATTAAAAAATTGAAAGAAAAGAATCCACCAAGTTTGTTGTGAAAAGAGAATTGGACTAGCAAAATAAAATAAATCTTTATCATTCGAATAAAGAGACATCCTGTAATTAGACATTGGATGTGTGATTTCACATAGTGGAGGTGTATTGGTTTCTTAAGCAAAACAAAAAAGCAAAAGAGATATATCACTATTATGTGATTGGTATAATCATACTATGTGTAGATTATACAAGAAGTGTAGTACAATTTCATTGTTGAAAAGTCATTGGAGAGTCCTAATATATTATTTGAACGGACTAAGTGACTTTGTATGCTTTTGAGTTATCCATTTGTACTACAACTATGTTTTGATGGATATAGTTAATGAAATAGATTGGTTGAAAGAAAATGAGTATAAAAGTGTTGTGGCCACAATCGATACCAACTTTACCTTTTAATTAAAATTTGGAAAGAAACCGGTGTGTTAGAGATTAAATCTCAAGTTGAGGTAATTACCGTAAAGGAAAATGAAGTGAATTACCAGTACTATATGTGGAATGGGTTTAATTATCCCATTGTTAGACACCAATAATGGTAACCCAACTTTGAATTAGTAACCTCTAATTCCAAAGTTTAATAGGAAAAACAAGTTATTGTTGTAACACAGTGATCAAATTAAGCAAATTTGGTATAGTTTTGTAATTGTTAAAGGAGTTAAATCGAAAGAGATAAAATTTAAAGGATATGCATGCTAAAAGGAAATTTGAATATCTAGTGGAGAAATCCATTCACTCATGGATAATTAAAATATGAGGATATTATTGAGAAAATAAGAAAATTGGAGAATTATGAATCAAGTGGATTTAATTATGTTTGTTAAAGGACTTAATTGAAAGGTGATTGAAGGTCAAGGGGGTATGTTGAAGATTAATCCCAAAGCAATAGGAAGAAAAAAAAAGGTAGAAGACATTAAAAGTGGCGGCACCCACTCCCATTTCTACTCTCATCTTCTCTTTTCTTTCCCTTTCTCTCTCTTATAAACCTCCTGGAAAACAAGCTTTGAAGCTATCTCTCTTTACACCAAAATGAGAAAATTCTTACTCAAATTAACATGCAAAGTCAATAAAATGATCCTTATGCTCATGTCAACCAAATCCCTCTACCAATTTGTTGATTTGCTAAAGTGATTGGGAGATTATATTGTGGAAATTCTCAAAGTTCATGACAAATGATCAAAGTAAGATGAGGTATGATGTGATTACTTTGAATTTCTACTAGTTGTTGATTTTGGATATTGTAAGGATGAGTTCTTAAATTCAACTTTTGGTGTGTTGCAAGGATGCATGAATGGAAATATTGTAGATGGGTCAAGCCTTCAAGAGAGTCATTCTTGGAATTTAATGATGGTAAGTTTTGATCTATGGTGTGTGATTGAAATGTTTGTTATGAACTTTGGTAATTAAACTAAGTGAGGGTTTGAGGATAATCTGCAGATTCTATTTTATGACCAAACCCATTCCCGGATCCAGGACCAATAAGAACAACCTTTTAAGGTAGTAAGTAAAGTCGAAAAATTATGAAATTTGGCAATGTTATAGAAAATTGAATTTGGAACAAACTTTGTGAAATGTTGTTTTTGCTAATTTTGCTTGGATTGGGGGTTATGAGACTCGAAAGTTAATGTCACTGAATTGAGGTCCAAAACTGGAAAACTGACTTTGAGGTTAAATTTGAAATGGTTATAGTGCGAATTTGATGTGGATTCTTTGGAATCACTTTTCGCTCAATGAATTAGCTTTTACTTTGTTTTGGTTTCACCTGATTTGGTTAAGTATTGATTGAGTTATGCTCATTTTCCCCAAGCTTCGCAAATCTGAAAATGGCAGAACCATTTTGTATTAGTGCATTTTAGCAGCCTTTTTCGAGGGGCATATCTTAGCCTTCATAAATCCAAATTAAGTCATTCTTGTGCCCAATTTGTAGGATTTTGAGTCCTCTACAACTTTGTAGAAGGAATCGAGCTGAGATTTTAAATTTAAGATAGAGAAAAAGGGTCGTTTCTATATCTGCACAGTTTTCACCTAAAAACAGGACACTTTTAAAATATATTGGAATCAACCTGAAATTTGATTATGATGGAGGAGGAATTTGAGGATGGTTCCTTGGAATAAATTTAAGTATAATGAATTGTCTTTCAAATGAATGTGGTTTCGTATGATTTGGTAAAGGATCGAGCAAGATGTGACTGTTTTTGCGAAGTGTCGCTACGTTAGACCTTTGTTGTAAAATAGAGTTTGTCTAGAACTTTAATGTCGTTATTTGTTCTAATTATCTCGTACTCCTAAATGTTTAGGATTCAAATTGAAAGGGGTTTATAGTACGTCAATACAACCGGAAGGAAATTAACGGGAGTATACGAACCTCCCGAACAGTGAGTGCTTAGTAGCTATCTTCATTACATTAAGAAAAATGCTTTGAAAAATGCTCCCAAGTTTTATAAATAGTGTTTCTAAGAGCATGGTTTTTTTAACGCTTTCGTAAATAGTTTTAAGTGCATGATGAAATCTCAATGGCCTATTGCATGATTTGATCTGTTTTGATATTTGATATAGGGTTATGTTGTTGAATTGATTTGGTTATTTGAAATGGAATAAGTCGACCGTTTTATTTGCGAGACTAAATATTTGATAAAAGATTATGTTTGCCATATACTTATGAAAATGGTTATGAATGGATGTTATAATATTGCTTCTGATGGTATTATTTACTGAATTTGAGTTTTCATTTAAGAACTTGTTGGTATGCATGCAGGGCCTCATAGACTGGACGCAGTCTAGGGAGTACGTATGTCTAATTTTGTGGTGTACTAACTAGTAGTTGGATATGATAGGCGAACCATGGTTATTGTGCTATGGATCCACATGGTTCGTCGCTCCAGGCCCGACATCCCATATTTATATCCCGGATCGACGTGTGCATGGGGGAGCTAAATTGGGTGTGTTCCGGCCACCACGCATTACCGGACCCAAGCCAACGTCAGGGGAACGGGCTTGTATTTGGAAAAATAAGAAAATGACATTTTTACTGATTATTTGATGATGACAAAAATGCTTCTGACGGTTCCGGAGGTTGACTCGGGCCAAGGTCACTCTGGATAGATTTTAATGGCAGCCCATTTGTTTTATAAAAGGATATGTTCTGATGGCAAACCATTTTGAAAGCAAAACTTGGATTTATGGATATGGATTTCAGCCGCATTTGATGGATTTATTTCCAACTTAAAGTTTGGTTTAATATCTTTTTCGTATATACGTATATGCATGTTTTAATAGTAAAGAAAACTTACGATTTTACTGCGGATTTCTAAATTGACAGACCTTAACTAATTATATAGAACTAATTGTTTATTTTACGTACGAGCATGTGTTTTATTAATAACTGTTAGTTTTATGTAAATTGGGGCTATGGTTTTCAATGGACGTTTTAATGTAATTTTGATATATACGAAATATGATTTTTTACGTATATGCCTATATTTTGAAATACCTTGGATAGGAGATATGTTTTTATATGAATTGAATAGATAAATTTGATGACCATAAATTCGATTTGTTACCAAAGAGCCCCAATGTTATTGTGCATCTGATGTTATAAATTGTGTTTTAGATTGGCCATGCACTTCACTCTTAATGCGGTGTTAGTTAGCTCTCTGCACTCACGGAGTATTCTGAGGAATACTCACTCGTTCAAATTCTTATTGTGCTCTCTCCCTTGGTAGTCAAGTCGGTGGCGTAGGCTGTGACCCCTTCTATTAGAGGTACTTCTCACTAAGTAACGGGTCCCACTGGCACTGTCTCAGCTCATTGTCATTCTCCTGTCTTGATTCTTATTATTTCTTATCTATTAACTTATTATTTGGATTTGACTTTGTTTTCAAATGATGAATCACTTTCGTTCTTATTCTCGGTTTTAACCATTCCGCTTTTACTCTGATTTGGAAACTTCTGTATTTCAAATTTATACTCTATTTGTGTTTTGTCTTTTTGATCTGGTATTGACACTTCGCGATACCTTGGATATGTGTGACGCTCGACACGTAGTTCAAGGAGACACGGTGGTTGTTCCCGCTCGACTTTCGGGTCGGGGCGTGACAACTTTATTGGTATTAGAGCATCTGATTGTTATCCTTGTTTCGTAAGTCCAGTGGGCTTATAGTGAGTTTAGGATAAGTTCTGGACACATATGTGTCCATCTGCCTTTTTAGTTTACCTTTTGTTTAAAGAATCAAAATGTTTGGTTTACCTTGTTTTAATACTAATCTGTGTCTCTTCAAATGATTTTTCTTTTAATCGTAAATTTCGTGTGTCTCTTCCGCTTATTTATGTCTAAAATTCTAGACTCATTGCTCTTCTTAGATATTCATGCCACCAGAACGTGATCAATGTCGACAAGGACATTCTCCTCCCGATTCGATCTCGTTTAGAGATAAAATGGAGAAATGTGAATGCTCGGACCATTTAATTCTCTATGCAATTGCTTATAGGGAAAATACTCAAACCTTGTCGTGCACACGTGTGTCATTTCCGCGAATGCCGTATCCATTCTTGTCAGACCCGACAACGGTTTTTCCTTCGATGCCATTTCCGCAAGTGACTTCTTTTTCCGTCGGAGTTTTAATCTTGTAAACCGCTTACGACACGAGTGTCGAAATGTTCGGGTCCGGGGAACCCTGCCGAAACGACGTTTGAAAGGAGGAGTCGCCACTAATCTTTTTTCTAAGGTGTGATTAGCCACCTATCCGATTATTAAGTCTAATATTAACCTAAGCTTGGCAAGGTTAATACTAAACCTAATACAGTCTGCTTAACCAGAATCTATGGGTTCGGGAGTCGGTTACGCTCGGGGAAGGATTAGCACCCCCGAGACGCCCGCCAAACGACGGTACCTCTAGTCTAAACTAAATCTAATGGGCTCAATACTAAATGGTTGCTCTAAATTTTGATTATTAGAAGAAAGGGTTATAAAAGAAAATAAAATCATCTTTTAAAACAAATGTCGAGAATTCGAAGAATATGATCGAACACCGTCGATCAATTCTGTCTCGATTCTCTTTCACTGTTTGTTCTCTTGTTGAATCTCCCGCACCGGGAAGAATTTTTGAAAATGCTGTGTCAAAATCTTTTATTTTTGTTCTTAAAGTCTTTTACTTTGCCTTGAAAACCTCCATTTTAGTCTCCCTAAAAATGGTGTGAAAATCTTCTTTTCTTATTGTTTTGGAAAACCTTTTCCATCTTTTATTGATAAACAAAGTCTGATTTGAATTTGAAAGCCTCTATTTAAATCTTAAAAGCTCTTGATTACCAATTTTAATTTCTTTTGAAAACTGAATAAGAGAACATTAATTTTTAAAAATGTTTTTAAATAATCTTTTTGTATTTTCTTAATTATGCTTAATCTTACAGAGAAAAGGAAGAATAAATGCAAATGATGCATGAAGTGGTATATTTTAATTAATTAGTAGACAATAGTATACTTGAAATTAACCCGAAACCCTTCCTACGCATTAAAGGGGTATTTCGGAGATAATCCAATCTCGGGACGGAAACCAAGAATTCGTACCCGAGTACATTTACTTGGAACCCGCCCGTACATTTAAAAGACGGTTGTTTGTTGATTCTTATTCAGCTAACTCGCGTGAATGACAATTAAAAATGCATGAAGGATCATTTTTATTCACATGCATTAACACAAGTCTACCCGAAATCAATTACATAAACCCTTCTCACGCATTATGGGGGTATTTATGGAAAAGATCGGTCTAAAAGGGACTCCCAGAAATTCGTACCCGAGTACATTTATCTGAAAGACCCTTTATCTCGGCAAAAGACGAATAGTAATACATTTTAATCATAGCAAAGTGACATATGATGCATGTATATGGGTGCACGTGATTATATTCTACTTTACCACTACACTAATTACTAAATTATTACAAACCAAAGCTTTATTAAGCCAATAACTTAAATAATGAAAGACTTAAAGAGAGAAAATAAAATCCTAAGGGCCAAATTGGACAAATCGGGGACCTTTCTGCACATAAAGTAAACAATTAGCAAAATTCAGGAATCAAATAGCATAAATTAAATATCAACAATGTAAATTAGGCACCCAATTGCACAATTCTAGCATCAATTTCTAAAATCAGGGACTATATTGCATTTAATCATGAAATAAGTCTAAAATCGGGGACTAGGCCGCATAAATCAAAAATAAAATCCTAAATCAGGGGCGAAAATGAATCAATAAACAAGTATTACCCTAAATCAGGGACAAAATTGAATCAATTAATAAATGAAACACTAAATCAGGGATTAAGGCGTAAACAGAAACAAATTTTAGGTTTTATGTGAATTAGTTAACAAATCAGGGGATTCAATTGCACCAAAATAAGAGCTTAGTTGAAGGGGAATAGAAACCTTACCTAAAATGCACCGTTTAAACCGAGACCCCTCTTCCTTATACACTTTCTCCTTCTTATTCCTCTCCTTCTTCTTTGATAAACCCTAGTGCCGCCTCCACACCCAAATGATACCAGGTCGAAGTCAAACCCAAACCAACCTCAAAGTAATCGTCTCTCGCACCCACCCAACCAAACTTAACTCCAACAGGACAGATTCTCACCTAAACTATGTCCCTTTAATCCTAAAATTGCCCCAACTCCGACAACTCCTGTAAACTTCTAAAGTTTGCCCCTTTTTCTTTGTTCTTCCTCGTTGCTTCTTCTTTCCCTCTCCTTCAGTTCGATTTTCTCTCTCCTCCAGCGCTGTAACTTTGTTTTCCCACCGTCGACAGCCCCTATTTCACTCTAAACCTCTAAAAGGAGCGACCTTTCGTTAACTCCGACCTATTCCCACCATCGACACCCCCTAAAGTCTCTTCTTTTTTACAGTATTGACACGAAACCGACAATGAAGACCTTAAAATGAAACAACCCAAAATGGTCTCAATATCTATTGGGAAACGAAAGACAGGAACAAAAGAAGACTCAAGACTCCATGGACACTAAAAAAGGTACTCTTTTTAGCTAATCTTCATTCTTTTCTACTTGATTTCAGTGTGTTCATCTGTGTGAAGAAGAAGGAAGGAGGACCCAAGTGTTTCGAGAGTTTTTCGATGAGAGCGGGGTAGTCGAGAGGTGAGATCCTTCTGTATTTTTAGGGAGAATTTGAGAGTTAGAGAAACAGCTTGAATATCGTGTGTATGAAGAGTGTGGGAGGTTATGAAGAGAGAGAGGTTGTCGAGGGTGTGAGAGAGAGAGGAAAGATGAGTCTTCTGTGAAGAATTTTTTTTCTCTGTGTTTTGTTAGGAGGGAGACTGTGTTGTGTGAATTTTTTTGTGTGTCTGGGAAGAGTCTAGAGTGAGAAGATAAGAGTGACTGATGATTAGTGTGAAGAGAGAGAGCCAGATAAAAAATAAGTCTCCAGGGAGAAGGCTGTGAAGGGAGAATCGCCTCTGTATATCCAATGCAGTGTATATTTTTTCTCCTTATCTCCTCTAGGTTCACTGAATAGAAGGATTTTTTCTCCTCTCCACCCTAATAGTTTTTGTCTCTTTTGCAGGATAAGATCAGGAGGTTGCTGAGCTGGCCTTGGTGAGCTGGCAGAGGAATTATGTTGCCCAGGTAATTTCTCTCACTTAATCCTTTTTTTACCCAGCAAAATACTTACTGGAAATGGTGTGTATTTGCTGCTATGAAATGTATCCTACTCTTGGTTGATGATGAATATGAATGCTTTGCTTTGTCTTTGCTTACTGCCTTGGATTCTGTTTTTGCCATTTATGTTGTTGTATGTTGTTGGCCGGCTAAATAGCCATTTTGCCCCCTGAACTTTACAAAATTGGGTCAATTTGCCCCCTGAATTTTTTTTTGCGCCATAATACCCCTTTAATTTACAAAATCAGGCCAAATTGCCCCATATCGTCAACCCCGTTAGTCACGTGCCGTCACGTGACTAACAGTTCCGTCAAGGACAAGGATAACTGCCGACGTGGCATTTTTTTGCTGACATGGAAATTCCACGTCAGCAAAAGTGGGTCCCTCAGCTGGAAAAATCCCCTGCCCAAAAATAAGGAAAAAAATAAAAAAGAAAATAAATAATAAAAAACCGTAAACCAAAAAAAAAATTAAACCCTACCGGCCTACCCCTTTTATTTCTTTTACTTTTCTTTTTATTTTTTCTCTTTTTTCTTCTTCTTCCCGTTTCTTCCTCTTTTCTTCTTCATCTTCATCTACCCAGATCCCCCCCCCCCCCTCACGTTGAACCTTCATTCACCGCCACCATGAAAACCCCCATTCCTCCTATCTCTTTTCTTCTCATCTCCCTTTTTTTTCTCTTACGGTGGTTTAGAGTTCTCGCTTTACTTCACAAGGAGGCAGAAGAGAAGCAGCCCAAGTGTTTGGGAACAAGGGTCTGCAAAATTCTTACAGAGAAATACTTTTGCATCACGATGAAGCTGCAAATCAATGGCGCCATTAAAAAAATGAAAATGGCTTTGTGGGGCTCGTGTTTCAGAAATTTCAAAGGGATACTCGGGTTGAGAATCTGAATTTGCCAGATTTTTGTTGTTTGTCTGAAAAAAAAAATTAAGTAGTTATGTTTTCAGAGTGGTTACTGGTTTCAAGGTTGATTTAATTATATATTATATATATAATTTCATTCTATTATGGACAATGTATAAACACAAATGGTTGCTTAACAGATTTTTTGAATATGGTCTTTTTTCTTCTATTAACATTTGCACATTCATTATTTGTTTCTCGAACTTTACATGATTTCTCTTGTTTTAAGGAAAAAGTTCAATATTTGAATTTTTAATTGAGTTTGGAGCTTTGAGTTCACTTGCCAGACAGACTTGGGGAACCTAAGTAATTGACAGATTTGATGGTGGTGGCGGTGAATGAAGGTTCAACGTGAGGGGAGAGATCTGGGTAGATGAAGATGAAGAAAAAAAGAGGAAGAAATAAAAAGGGGCAAGGTTTTAATTTTTTTTGGTTTAGGGTTTTTTATTATTTATTTTCTTTTTTATTTTTCTGTTTTTTTTGGGTGGGACTTTTCCCAAGGACCCACTTTTTCTAATGAGGAAATTCCATGTCAGCAAGAAAATGCCACGTCAGCAGTTAATTTGGTCTCTGACGGAACCGTTAGTCACGTAACGGCATGTGACTAACGGCGTTGACGGTAAGGGGCAATTTGGCCTGATTTTGTAAATTAAAGGGGTATTATGGCGCAAAAAAAAGTTCAGGGGGCAAATTGGCTCATTTTTGTAAAGTTCAGGGGGCAAAATGGCTATTTAGCCGTTGTTGGCCATGTTACTCCTCTGTTTGCTATATTAAGTCCACTTTCAATCCTTTGCCTCTGTTGTCTGTTGACTCTGTGATTATTCATGCCTAACCCATGTCTTGATTCTTATTATTTCTTATCTATTAACTTATTATTTGGATTTGACTTTGTTTTCAAATGATGAATCACTTTCGTTCTTATTCCCGGTTTTAACCATTCCGCTTTTACTCTGATTTGGAAACTTCTGTATTTCAAATTTATACTCTATTTGTGTTTTGTCTTTTTGATCTGGCATTGACGCTTTGCGATACCTTGGATACGTGTGACGTGCGGCACGTAGTTCAAGGAGACGCGGCGGTTGTTCACACTCGACTTTCGGGTCGGGGCGTGACAATTGTTATGTGTCTGTTAAACCCTAGTGAAACCCATTATTAAACATAGAAGTGGTGCCGCTTCAACAAGGAGAATTGGGATTTTTTCTTGTCAATGTTTATGAAAGGATAAGCACATGGCCGTAATGGTGCTAAAAGCGTTTAAACCTCTAACATAAGAATAAATGAATATTATATGCATTATATCTTCGGTTTTAACACTATAAGTTGTGGTTCAATCTGCGGACACCGACAATCTTCATTAAGACTTTAAGGTATATACACTAATTGAAGGTTTAAATCGAGAGATACCTTCTTGTATTCATAATATTTATTTGTGTGAAAATGTTAAAGAATAAATGTCAACATTCCAAACTAGTGGGGGGATTGTTGATAGTTTAGAATGTTGGTAACAAAATATAGGATAATTCTTCTTGCCCCTCCGTTTTGTCACACACAATTCTCCCTCCTGATGTGTCTATCACACGTTAGGCCATGTGTCTTCTCTCTTCCTTTCGTTTTTTTTTTCTATTTTTATTCTTTTTATTAAGTTTAGCCTTAATTTCACTAAGTTTAGCCCCAAATTAAAATTTTATTTTTATTTTAAGGGTAAATTTCAAAATTAATAATTTATTGTTATAGGCTTTTAGAAATAAAATATAAAACTAATTTCACTAAGTTTAGCCCCAAATTTAAATTTTATTTTTATTTTAAGGGTAAATTCCATAATTAATAATATTGTTATAGGGTTTTAGAAATAAAATATATAACTAATTCACTAAGTTTAGCCCAAATTAAAATTAAAATTTTATTTTAAAGGTTAGAAAAATTAAAATTTATAAATGATGTATTGGAACCAATAAAATGATAATATGTAGCCTGACATATGATAGACACATCAGGAGGGAACATTGTGTGAGACAAAATGGAGGGGTGTGTAGCAAAGTCCTTAAATATATGTGATTATTTACCAATACAATTTAGTTGATGAAAAATTATTAATGAATATTGTGATTATTCATGAATCAAAAGATGAATATTGTAAATATTCATTAATCAAGAGTTCTCTTGTGAAAATATATATATTTATTTAAAGTTGTGTTTATTAAAAGACACATCGGTTCATCAACTATATAAAGGACCTCTACATTGTTATTTAAAAAGTAGGAATGACGAGAAAAATAACTATTTTCACTACTTATGATTGGAGAGTTTGTGGTTTTATTGTATCCTAAAGGGAATAAAACCTTTTAAGAAAGTGAATAAACTTAGCCCTCAAAACCGTTTCATTTCTTATTTCTCCTTCATCAATAATATTTGGGTAATTATTTGATACACCGGCGGTGTAAATTTTGGACTCCACAAGCGGGTTGTGGAATTGACACATGTCCATTTTTTGAATTAATTAAGTTTTAAATATTTCAATCTAGTCCTTAGAAGACACATGTCACCCTTCAGGACCCGTTTGTGTAGTCTGCTAAACTCCACCGCCGGTATATTGTATAATTTGCCATAATATTTTACAACAATTCCC
>AWUE01023460.1:0-14115 GCA_001974825.2 Corchorus olitorius
ATTTTGGGTTCCAAAATCAGGGAACACTAGAGAGAAAAAACGAGAGAGCCAGAGAGGGGAGGAGAGAGGAGAAGAGGAGGAGGGGAGAGGGCGCCTACCGTCCGACGAGGTCAAGGAGGTGAAGGGGAAAATAGAGCGAGAGGCCTATGGATCGAGAGAGACAGACAGACAAAGCGAGAGAGATTAAGAGAGAGAAAGTGAGACGCCGGCGAGGAGAACAGCAAAGCTCGGCGATTCTCATGGTCGTTACTGCCGTCCACCCTCCATCAGTCAACTCTCTGCCATAGACCGTGGGTTTTTAGGTTTCAACCGGAAACCTAGACTTCCCTCTCAATCTCCCTTTTTTAACTTCTTTTCAACTCGGTGAGTTGTTTTCTTCCCTCCTCGAGTTGTTTGTTCTTTGTTTGAGATATTGGCTTTTGTTTTTTTGATCTTTTAATTTGTTCCATAGGTTGACATTGTCTGCGGAGATTGGAGAAAGGTATTGCTGCATTGAACGATGAAGTCAATTTGGAGTTCTTCTTCAAGGTCAATTGAATTTTTCATTTTCTGCGTTGAGTTGCAATCCTTGTTTTTGGATTGCTGAAATCTTTTAGTTTTAATTTTTTGTAATGGAACTTGAACTTATGAAAAATTTAAATGCATTGTTTTTTTTTTTGTTTTTTAAATCCTAACTATATTTCAACCATGTTTGTTGTGCCAACCAACAAAAGGCCAGCCCTTAGTGCTAAGAGATTAGGGAAGGTGTTTCAGTAAGTGGTTCAGAGACAAACTCAACTTCAATATGGATTTTCTGTTGCAGCATTGGTTGATATGTTTGGTGTGTTCATCGATTTTGTTGGATCAAGAGTCCTAATTAGGTGGAGATACTGGACCTGGCATGATGAGTTTTGGGATATACATTGACTACAAGGAACTCCACTGTTGAATCTCTGGAGAATTTATTTGCTTTGTCTCCAGCATTAGCTAATTAGCATTGTCAGATTGTCCAATTTTTTTCCTTATAGTCATTTTTCGTATTAATATGTGATGTAGTGGTGGGGAACTGGGGATGGGGACGAGGTTTACACATCTTGGAAAATGATGGCTTTAAGAAATTGCTTTCCTTTGAATTTTCTTTTAAAAACTTTCTTTGATTTCTTTCATTTTTTATAGTCATGGAATGTAGACTATAAATTATTCTTTTGTTTATTCTACCATTTTTAATTACTTAAATATGTCTAAGTTTGATGTTCATTTTTAAAAAAATGTTTGTCCATATGCTTATTCTTTTTTTTTTTGCAATATGTCCATATGCTTATTCAAATAGGCTGGAATACACAACAAAACTTTCCCGCAGCATAGCGCGGGTTAAAATCTACAATTTTTTAAGTCGAGCTCTCCTCCTCTTTAGGATGGTAAGAAGTTTCTCCATTTCATTTAATCACATTTGAGTTCAATCTTAGTTCAGCCGAGTCAAATTGTTTGGGACTCCAGCTATTCCAGCATCATTTCTTTTCTTGCTTTTCATGTGTGTCCTGCAGCTAGCAACTAGGTGCTTCCCATGGTTTTATCATGTGTCCCCTGATATACCTCTGTTTTTTTTTTCTCCTGATTGGTGTTGCTTAGAATGTATTTAGTGATGAGAGAACAATGCTTACTTTTAGCATGCGTTTAAGGGTTGTGATTGGTGTTTAGTATTACAAACACCTGAAAATAGTAAACATTTTTAATCCTACAAATCATTTACCAGTTGTTGCTGATCTTTCCTTCAAACTAATATGTGATTGGTTAATTATTTCTACTGATTACTTCTAATCAGGTTCTAATGTATTTCAAAATTTCCAACAGACGAGGACAAATTTCCCATTTTAAGCGTCTGGTGTGTTTTGATTTTGTTTATTAAATAGTTTGAAATAGAGTAGTTGATGGTAGATATGTTAAATTCTGCTACATATGTTCTACTTTGACAAGCCTTTTATTTTTCCTATGTCTTATGTCTGGCATCGACGATAAAGGATTTGGTATCAAGGGAAACATGCATATTAAGAGCAAGTTTGATCGTAATTGATAAGTATTACATTGAATCAAATGTTGCAGATAGCTAGAATACTACATCTATGTGAGGTAGTATACATTTTAGTTAGAGATAAAATGCAGGTGCAAAAGTGGTACTTTTAGCTGTCATAAAGTGGTTGATGTTTATATATATGCTTGGCCATTAGCTAGCATGTTTTATAGTTTAGTTGGATGAACTTTTAAAGAAATGGGATTGATGTTTCTCGAGGATTTCTTCAGGTTGATGTGGCATTGGTTTACTTCATGCCAACTCCTCTATTGTTTAGGACAGTGAAAGTTGCTGCTGTCGAACATTATGGCCAATTTATTTCAAAAGTAAGTACTGTTACTTTTCTAATCTTTGGAGGTATTTTTTTTGTTTACTTTTCCATCAAGTGCATGTAGCTTAATAAGATTCTTAATTGACTTTAAGATAAACGACTCTAAAAGTTCATGGAAATGGAATCAAGCTAGAACATATATATGGTTATTTGCAGCAAGCATATATGATTATTCAAGGCCTATTCGGTTACAACAGTCAATGAACAAAGATGTTAACATCAAAAGCCTTTGCTAAACTGCTCAAGAGTAAAGGAAGATCCCAAGAGCACCAACTACTGACTCTGTTCAAGAAGATATGAGGTTAATAGTCCAACGTGCTTGAGGCGATTTTCTATGAATATGTTTCAGTGATCATCCCTCACGGCTCACAATTTTCTGTTTTCTACTCTTTTTGTATTTGATGTATTCATCTCTATAGGATTTAAATTTGATCACTGCTTTGTTAAAGGATTACCCCTACTTTACTAATCTATATGTGTTCTTTTTTTTCATCAGTGTCACTAATGTATATTGTCTTTTTTATTCTAATATATATTAGATACAGAAACAAACTCTATTTACCAAGATGGCTGAACATTTCTGACATAAAAATGTACACCCGCGGCATTAGGCGCGGGCATAAATCTAGTAAACTACATAAAACCAACATGCACTTAGGATTTGAACTGGAGACCACATCATATTTCAGAAATCATGTACCTACCAAAGCCTGCTTCTCTGTAAATAGTTTTTTGTTTTTGGTACACTCGTTAAATAGTTTAAAAATGTGAATTGTGTTATAAATTATGGGTGAATTTGTTTTGGGCTTTTCTATCCAACCCATTTCTTATGAAATCTCAGAAATATTACAGTTCCTCCTTCCCCTATCCATGTGTAAATATTGCATTGTTTTTCAAAGGATTATTATATTAGATAGCGCGTGGCGTAGGAACATAAGATTTGTTGTGGAAGGGACACCTGGTTGAACTTGAATTTATAATAAGCTGATCCAACACGGATCCCTGGTCTGTTGGATTATGTTTTTTTTTATGGAAACAGAAAAGGTCTGTTGGATTCTTTCCCTTATTTGTCTCCTTCACTTCCCTTCCATACTTATTTCCAACTTCTGGAGCTACACGTTCCCAGCCATACATTTCTCCCGAAACCCTGCAATTTTTTTCTCTTATAAATAGTAAACAAACAAGAACAACCCATATCCCCCCATAAGTTTTCATCCCATTTTCCCATACTCCTCTTTTTCTTGTGTTATTAATCAGGTCATTTCTTCTTTTGCAATTCTTGGATTTGGGAATAATCCAGGGTGCTGGAAGCCTTAATTATCTGTTTTTTTTTGTTTGTTTGTATAACAGCTATGGCTGACAAGGCTAAGGATAGAGATGATGACGAGTACTTCATGGAAAATGATGATAATGAGGAGGACATTGAAGAGAGCAAAATAGAAGATGGCAGCAGCAGCAATAGTGATGATGATGATGATGGCGAAGGCAGGGATTCTAACGCTTTCACTTCCCAACAATGGCCTCAAAGTTTCAAGTATGTCCCTCTCTTTGATTCTGTGTCTCTATATATATTATATATTTGTGCAAAACAAAAGGGTGAATTGGATATTTCTAGTTACTTCCTCGTCTTTGATTTGGTTATTTAGTCAAGCTAAAGTAAGGAGGGTTTTTATTTATTTATTTATTTTATTTTTAATCTCTGGCATACAATGTTTGAGTAGACATTGAATATAAACTATAAAGATGGTGCAAACCAGCAATAGTAATTCTAACCAAAGTTGATGTAATTCTAAAATCTTCAACAATAGTACATTAAGGTGATTGATGAAGCATTTAAAACCAAACTTATCTTGCCTGTGCGTATCTATCATTTCAGTTTGCACCAGCTGATGTTTTCTTGTAAATTTTGATTGTGAAATAACTAATGAAAACAATCGCAAATTCAGATTACATGGCAGCTTTATAGTATAAAAGCAAGTAATTGGTTGTTCCTGTTTCATTTGACAATCACATTCCAATTGGAGTAATTAACAACTGTTTTGGCTGAACGAAAGGCTTTACTTGATGCACATGGTGGAAAGAAGGAAGGGAAAATCTTTATTCTAATTGTTAATGCTACAAATGGGAAGGTGGTCGAATTGGTCATTGCATTAATGTATTTTCTTCCTTCCTATTTCCATCCTCCTTAAAATGAAAACCTTAAAGGTTGGCACTTGGCTTCCTATAAAAGTTCAAACTTTCACTTAACTTTTTGCCAAATACTTCTGAAAATGTTATTTTTAGATACATTCTCTGTTGGCTGATGTATCACCTGCTATTTTACTTTCTTTGTTGCAGAGATACGATGGATCCTTACACAATCACAGCATCACCTGCTTTTGGTGTTATTGGAGGAATTCCAAGCTTTAGACATTTTAGTTTTACTAGCCAGAGTAAAAGTAATTTGGACCTGGATGGAAAGCTTCCTCTATTGCCTGAACATCAAAAGAATTATCAGAAGGATTTTCTACATAGCCTCTCAAGAGCACCATCAACCTGGTCAGAGAAGTATTCAATTCTTAAGCAACTTCCTGAAGAGATTCACATTCCTTACGGATGTAACGTGACCCAGACTGTCTTTAATGGTATGTAACATGTTGTTGTGATGCTCTGCCAGCCACTACTTCTGCATCTTTGAGGGCTTTTGATTTCTCTATCTGCACACTTTAAAATGATTGAGAAATTAGAACCAATTGTCCAATGATATAGAGGAAAAATTTACATTGTGTTGTCTGTTTGTCTACTCTCCCATTCATTCCTCGCATCCAGGAAAAAGAAAACTGATGGTTCACTTCCTAGTAAATTTAGAATCTAGGAGATAATAGTTATCTGGTTATGCTCTATGGTTCAAACTTTTTGACACTGGTTTCCCTTTCACAGCTGTAAATGTAATGGTTGGAGTTGGGCTTTTATCTACTCCTTATACAATAGCACGAGGAGGCTGGATAAGCCTGTTGGTTCTAGTCATTTTTGCAGTTATATGTTGTTATACATCCACACTCATGAAATACTGCTTTGAAAGCAAAGAAGGAATTACATCTTACCCTGATATGGGAGAAGCTGCCTTTGGACGATTCGGACGCCTTTTCATATCTGTGAGTTATTCTAGCTTCTTCCTTTAGTGTAATTAGCAAATTGTTAGGCGAATGGGCATTACTGATTATCATATCCTACAATGACATGATTTGGAGTCAGAATTTCAATGTTGTTCATGCTTCTCCTGATTTGCTACAATAGAAATATAAAAATTTATTTTGATTGTCGTTTATGCTACATGTAACTAAGCTGAACAAAAAAAAAAAAATCAGTTGATAATATAGCTTATATTTATTTTTCATTGATTTGTAGCCAGAGTTTCTAATGCTGTATTTCTTGATTGATGCAGATTGTTCTGTACACAGAATTATATGTAAGTTGTTGACCCATCTAATACCTTTTACGTGATCATATGTTGTGAGTTCTATGTCTAATTTACAAAATTTTATTTTAACCTGTGCAGTCATATTGTGTGGAATTTATTATCATGGAAGGTGACAATCTTACAAGGCTGTTCCCCGGAGTCTCTTTGGATTGGCCTGGTTTAAAGATGGACTCGATGCACCTCTTTGGAATTCTAACTGCCTTTGTTGTTCTACCCACCGTCTGGTTAAAGGATCTTCGTTTGATTTCATATCTTTCAGGTGTTATAAAGTAGTTATAATGATTCTGAAATCTAAACAAGTATTCGAAATGTTAAACATTCAATTTGAACTTACATCAGATTATTTTGCAGCTGGTGGGGTTGTTGCGACATTGGTGATAGTTCTTTGTCTGCTATTCCTTGGTGCAGCAGGTGGAGTTGGCTTCCATCATACTGGTCAAGTAGTCAATTGGAGTGGTATTCCATTTGCAATTGGTGTATACGGATTTTGTCATTCAGGGCACTCGGTGTTTCCAAATATCTATCAATCTATGGCCGATAAATCACAATTTAAGAAGGCAATGGTATTAACGTAAGGAAATTTCTGGTGGCATGGAAGTATGTTTCAAGTGGTTTTGTTCTCATATCTGCTTAATTTCTTGTCAGTTTTCTTTTGTGTTATGTTTCAAGTGGTTTTGTTCTCATATCTGCTTACTATCTTGTGCAGTTTTCTTTTGTGTATATTATTGTATGGGGGTGTAGCAACCATGGGTTACCTTGAGTTTGGTCAAGCGACTTTGTCTCAGATCACTTTGAATATGCCACCAGAGTCTTTTCTTTCTAAAATTGCATTGTGGACAACGGTGAGTATGAGACTGCTTTTCACTGGTATATTGAGCCTAGAGAGAGAGAGAGAGAGATGTAGGTAATTTCTAAGCTTCTTTTCTTTTTGTATTGCAGGTTATCAACCCATTGACAAAATATCCTTTGGTTGTATGTGTTAGAATTATGAAAATGCTAGATTTATGAATTAAACTAACGCCAAAAGAACTTTAGTTTTCTTCCAACAATATACCTATTTTTTTTCCTTGACATTGATCAAATATGCATTGTTGATGATTCCTTTGGCGAGGAGTATAGAGGAGCTGCTGCCAGATCATGTTGCGAATAGTTTATGGTGTTTCATTCTTCTTAGAGCAGTGCTTGTCTTTTCCACTGTTGGCGCTGCATTTATTTTGCCCTTCTTTGGTAAGTTTTGGAATTTTCTGGCTCTCATGTTCTGGATAATTTAGTTATGTCTCATACTTCATGATGCCATAAATCTTAAAAGTGGTGAATAATCATTCATAGGTAAACTTAAGCTCCTTTGAATGCTGGACAGAATACTTGTTTCTTAAATTGTTATCTTTTTATCATCATTATTATTATTATTATTATTATTATTATTATTATTATTATTATTATTATTATTATTATTATTATTATTTTGTTTTCCTTAAATGTTTTCGCCGAAATCATTCAAGAATAAGCTCAGAGGTATAGATATCTGTTTACTCAATAAACTGCACATTAGTAGTAGTCCCTCTTCTTTCTTCTTCTCACTCTCTCTCTCTCTTTTTTCAAATGTAAACCGAGTTCATGTTTGTAAGAAGCAACCTATAAAATGAAGATGTGCTTCATTGAAAGTCGCATTTTGAGATGACTTGGTACTTAGCGGAGGCAGATACCAATCCAAACATGTAGCTTGCTAGCTCCAAATCTGGTCTTAAAGGCAATTGGCAGTGACCCTCTCTTCTGTCTGATTTAATAATGTAACAATCGGTGCTGGTTTTACCTTTATAATCAGCAAAAGACTATTCCTAATAGATTTGGAGAAGTTTCCGTTAGTTGGGAGGTATTTCTTTGTGGTCAAATTACTTGGTAAGCAAGCTTTTTCGATTGACAAGAAGTCATAGAGGAAAACAGACTCTTGGTGGGCAAATTAGTGTGACTATAAATATAGGGAATTAAAACAGGTAGAGGCATGAGAGAATGATTACTGGCAAGGTTATACATGTGACTTTGTATGCACCTCATGAGACAATGAGAGAGCCTGCTGCGTGGGTGTAAATGTTTGATGTTTGGTTGGGTTTGTTAAGACCAATCAGGAGTCTCATAGATTTATGGAGTGAAACAATATGAACACTCATAGGGTTGTACAATGGCCTTTTACTGTTTTTTTTTTCCCTCTCCCCTGATAGCTTCAGCTTCTTCCTTAGTAAAAGTAATAATTTATTATTGGAACTGAGTGATTGTTGCTTTGATCACAGGTCTTATGATGTCTTTAATTGGTTCAGTGCTCAGCTCTATGGTGGTAAGTGTCGTCGTCGTCTTCTTCTTTTAGTTTCACTTTATCTGGATTGTAAAAACCATCTATGCAGCCTTAATTAAGGTTTGTGCACAAAATGCGTTTACCTGCTGTAAGGAAGGATGCCCTTCTTTTAGTGATGTTGGAACTTGACATGACTTTTATGCTTCATGTGTAAAAACACTGGCATTTAGTCGCCAAATATGATCTTTCTTCCTTATAACACTTGCCAATTCTGGAAAAAAAAATATTTCATTTCGTTGTTTTAAGAACACACCTTACTGTTCAGAGTTAAATTTTGGCTGAGATGACAGTCTAGTGTATCAAAATAAAGTAAATAGATTTTAAGTATCTCTTTTTTGTTTCCTTTTAGTTCTCCTTCTGTTGTAGTTTGAAATATTCAAAGGATTGATTCTGGAAATTAGCATTAGTATGATGATTTATGTGCTCTGTTTTCAGGCTATCATAATGCCATCACTATGTTTCTTAAAGATTGTTGGGAGAAGAGCTACAAGAACACAGGTAAGCAGAACCAGCTTGTTACTTACGTACATTCCTGCTCTATTTTCTTTTGTTAGAAAGGGTATTTGTTACTTATCATTTAATTTGTCTTAAACCTTTTCTTCAGTAACTGGAATAGTAAAAGCAGAATAAATTATGGATAAAGATGATAAACTGATGTTGAACTTCAGATGCATCTATGCATTGAACAACCATCAAGATTATAATTGAATAAAATATTCAAACATTTCTAGCTTGCATCAAATATTAAAAACAAATTGCATAATGGGTCACTACTCATATATATATATATATATATGCGACATAACTGCATTGTCTTGGAGCTTTTTTGATGTTTAGCACGTTGGAAATGAAACAAAAATGCCACGACGCATACACCTGCACCGACAGGCATTATATACGTATGTATTCTTCATTCATTATTATCACATTAGTTGATATGAATTCATTGACTTAGGTAAATTTGAAGCTTGAGGATTTGGATAAGATGATAATACTTCTTGGTACAAGAAAGTGAGCTCCTTTGTACCCATAATTCCAATAATTCAGTGGAACTTCCCGGTACAAGTGAGCTCCTTGGTCAGATTGTGACTAAAAATAACAACAGTATTGAGAAGAATTTAGGGGTTTAATGATTTACTACTAATATTTGAGATTGAAGCCTGTAGTGTCCTATGTTTGTTGGTTTTCTTATACAAAAGCCTTGTCAGATTACATTACATTTATTTATTACCTTTGGGGTAAGCTCCTCGACTTTAAAAACACGTGGTCATCATACTCACCACTAATCAAAGTTTTCGATTTATGAACAGATTGTTTTGAGTGCTACAATTGCTGCAATCGGTATTGTTGGTGCTATTGTTGGGACATACTCTACATTGAAAGGGATTGTAAAGCAGTATTGAACGCTAGAGCATCCTAAATGGTTCGAATGTATAGATATAGATGGTCATTATGGGAAGTACTGCAGCTTCATTTAGGATAGCGGCGCAACTAAGGCTGCGTAGATTCTAGAACCGACCATATCTGTTTCTGGGTTGGTTCTTTTTCTGCTTAGATTTATCTAGCTTCCATAGTAGTATTTTACAGTTATACAAGTTAAAGGCTGGCAGCTAGTAAGGACCTTTCACTCGTGAACGGCCTTCAAAATTTTAGTTCCAAATGCACTTCTTAATAGGGCATTTAAGAATATTATAAGGGTTTAGAAATGCTCCCTGATCCTCCCATTGTAATGTTGTGATTACTTTGATATATGTACCCTTTGTTCTTCCTCAGTTTTTCACATTTTAAATTGGGTTACCTTACAGGAGTTGAATTTGTTAACTTTCCTTTCAGCACAAAAAAGAAAAAAAAAGAAAAGGAGAAAGTGAGGCAAAATCAAAACCCTAAACCATGAGATATTAGGAACTAATTAATCTTCAAAATTTTATCGACAGATTTTTGAGAGCAAGAAGTTCCCTAATCTCACAAAAGTTGGTATTTTTTGTTTTTCTGTTTTTTGTTTTTTGGGCAATTGCCGTTATGGAAGCGAGCAAATGTATTTTAAGCAAAACAAGATATCTTATGCAATTTCTGGTTGTCCATGGCAAATCCCACTTATCAATCAACTTTTTTCTTCTAAAATATATATATTTCTTTTATTTTCCTCTAAAGTATCATTACCTCCATTGAAATTGAAAATTAAAAACTCCCCAATTAATCATTTCCTTCTTTTCTGTTTGCTGCGAGCCTGAATCGTGATTTATTGGATTTCGACTTGCGAAGGTTTACAAGCTTTGAGAATTGAAAAGAGGTCGAGATGTTCAGTGGAAACAATGTTTGAGGAAGTTTTGTCGAAGCAATGTTATCCTTTTCCATTGATTTAAACTTCTTGAAAATCAAGTTTTCATCACAATCAAAAAGAAATTCTCACATCTTTCCTACTTTCCACGTAGCTTAGTTTCCTTTATCAAAATAAGGTTTCTGATTTAAAACCACCATCAGGTAGAAAATCATTACCTGTTTCCCCCAATTGTTGCTTTGACTTCTTGGAGCAGGATTTATTAGACTTTTTTCTATCTAATTTCTTAATGTGTTTCTTAGTCTTTTCCAAAAGGCTACTAAACCAATATTCTTCTATATCCTCCTCAATATCCTCAAAGTCTCTAACTTTCCTACCACAATCCTCTACGCATTTATCTCCTCTATAAATGGATGATTGGATTAAGCCATGTCAAGGCAATTACCATAAGTTTCATTAGTTGACTCTTGTTAGGTGAGAGTCCATCACAACCATCCAGCCCATCATAACAATTAGACCCAACCAACTCCAAGCCAACTTCCCCACCATCCTTGTAATTGTCAAAAGAAGATTCAGAAATGTGAGTTGGCCCATCAATTAGCTCCAAGTCCAAGTTGGGTGAGATAACGTCATAGACAAGCTAGTCTAAAGGTGGTGGCCCACCAATTATTTCTTCCATGTTTAAATGAAAGTCCTCGTACAATGGCATATCTCTCTCTTGAAACATATAGCTGACATACTCTTCACATAAATAATTACATACTCTTCACATACAATGGCATATCTCATTGGTAACACCCAGAGGCGGACCCAGGAAATTCTTAAAAGGGGGTGGAGTATATTGAATTTTTTTTGGGTAAATATAGAATACTTTTTTATTAAATAAAGTATACAAAACAAATATAATATAAATATAAAACCAAGAAAGATATAAAAAAGAGTTATTTAAATTGCACCCTCCGTTCTTTCATCTTGCTAAAATCATTATGGCATCACAATCCAATTGCTCCACAAATTCTTTCTCAAAGTAGACTGTCAAGGAATTTCTTAAGTAATCATCTTCCATCTTACTAAGAAGTCGAGTTTTCACAATATTCATAGCTGAAAAAATAGACGTAGTGATCGGTCGTCAGCAATCATAAAAATAATCCCCACAAAACCTAACTAAGTAGATTGAGCAAGTAGGGTCGATCCCATAGAGAAGGGGAATTAACTTATCCAAAAAATAAGATCTTCCTAAGAATTACTCAAAAGATTTGATTAAAAACATGGAATTGAAAATAACAATTATAAAGAAAGTAATTAAACTAAAAACAATGCAAAATAAAATAGATCTAAACTATTACAATTAATAAAGGAAACAATAATAATAAGGCATACTTCTTCTCCAATGGTAGAAATCAATCAAATTAACTATACATCATTGTTTTAAAAGATGAATTTAATATTTTATTCTTGACTAATAACCGGTTTAGGGCGTACCCTAACATGTATATTAGATAAGATTTCCCTTTTGAGACTTAAATTATCCCTATCATTCACTTAGCAATTAATTTCCCTTTTGAGACTTAAAAATTACCAAGGAACAAAGCATTAAGAACAATTATTTTTCACACATGCACAACAAGTATAACCAGACTCATCATCATCAAACAACAACAACAAGGTAGACTAATCCCATTGGACGTTGGTTAGACTGTCTCCAAATTTGTTACCACACAATCAAACTTAAGGTGTTAATTTGCAGCTTGATTTAACAATCAATTCATCATGTTATATCATTACTGGCCAGTTTAAATCCATAACAATCAAAATCATGGCATTAATGCAGAGATTAGAAAACTATCAATCAAGAACAAATATCAAATTATAAGCACATAAATCTCACCATAATTAATTGATTAAAATCACCAAAGGATAAGAAGTATTAAGAATTTAGCTACTCATGGATTTTCCTAAATCCATGAGAGACATAAGAAAACTTACAAGACTTGGCGAAATCTTCCTTGCAAAACCCTAGGTATATCGCACCCCTTTATGATTAGAGAGGATGGTGGTACCCTTAGGAAAAACTAGAAGAAAAACTAGAAAAATAGATGAAAAGAAAATTGTATGAGAAAGAGATTGTGATTTGTGTTACATAGGGTGGCTATTTCTAGTGGACTAATTAGACTCCATATAGACTTAGGAATAGCCTAGGACGGTTTAGAGGCTGACTTGGTCTCCAAGTTGGCTTAAAAGTCTTCCTAAAGCCGAAATCCTAGTGAAAATAGGACTCTAGAAAATTCTGGAATCATACATAAACTTCAACGGCAATTTCGGGCTTGAAGATGGCAGAACTGGGTCTTGGGCTTCGAAGGAAAGTTGTAGATCTCGGAATTAGCTTTCCAAAGCCTACTCATGGGCCTAATTTGGAGGTCTGAGCAGAAAGTTATGGCATTTTTACCGAGACTACGCTGAATCCTAATCCTATTAGGACTAGTATGCGGGAATATGCGGGATTTGGATATTTATTTGGATATAGGCGGCACAAATTGGGATTTTAACTCCAATTGTGGGCTTATATGGGCTGAGTATTATCCCATATAGAATATCCAAAATTCCATAGCTTCCGGGCTTCTTCATGGCTTGTCTTCAATCCTTCGCGATTTAAACTCAATCTTCAATTCTTGCCTCTTGAGATGATTCTTCAATAGTCTTCAATTCTTCAAATTATCTTCAATTAATCTTCAATCACGAACTTCGAATCTCCGAATCTTCACTCCAAATTGCTAAGTCCATATTTGTGACAAAAAGTCATCAAAATAACTCCAAAAATAGTGAAAAACAATAAGTTTCCACTTTTCTTGTCTTCAAGACCTAAAAACACAAATACTTATAAAATAGGTTTAAAATACACATAAAAATACTAAAAAGCATAGGAAAATGATCATAAAAATAGGGTCTATTTTGACTCGATCACGCAGTAGAAATCAGAAGGGTCATTGGGTCAATATAGACGAATCGATCTATCAACAAGTGGATACATAATAGACTTTCCACTTTCAACTAATCCTCTACAAAGTTCAGAAAGAGATGATACTTTTACCAAATCAGGATGCTGACACACATCAAGTTGATAATGTCTCAACTCAAATGGAAAGCGCTCTTTCTCTTGCTCGGTAAAATCTTCAGGATAAAATTTGTTCACAAGACTGCAAATTTTTTCAGCATCAAATGATTTGAAAGACTTTTTGGGGTTTAAACTTGCAGTAAGAGTAAGAAGCTCGACAACATGCTCATTAAATCTATTGTTCAACTCTTGTAGTTGAGTATCTATTGTAGCAAAAAATATATCTACTCGATAATGATGCTCCACTGTCACATTCTGATCCTTCTTGTTATGGCCATGACCTACAGTGTAACTAGCATTCAAATCCGGAGCATCCAAATCAAACTGATCACAGAAAGCTATCACATTCTTCAACAAATCATCCCATCCACTCTCTCTTAACTTTTGGATTGATTCATTTGTTGTTGAGACTAAATTCATGGCATTCAATATATCTTGAAAACGACGCCGCAAAGCTTGACAAAGATGATCAGTCATCCCCATAACTTCCTTCATCACATGCAAAATGAAAACAAATTCAAAAGATGTCAATCTAGT
>AWUE01023461.1:0-18930 GCA_001974825.2 Corchorus olitorius
GTATATTGAATTTTTTTTTGGGTAAATGTAGAATACTCTTATATATTAAATAAAGTATACAAAACAAATATGATATAAATATAAAACTAAGAAAGATATAAAAATGAGTTATATAAATTGCACCCTCCGTTCTTTCATCTTGCTAAACTCATCAATTATGGCATCACAATCCAATTGCTCCACAAATTCTTTCTCGATGTAGACTGTCAAGGAATTTCTTAAGTAATCATCTTCCATCTTATTACGAAGTCGAGTCTTCACAATATTCATAGCTGAAAAAGCACGTTCTGTAGATGCAGTAGAAACCGGAAGGGTCAATATAAGACGAATCAATCTATCAAGAAGTGGATACATAATAGACTTTCCACTTTCAACTAATCCTCTACAAAGTTCAGAAAGAGAAGACACTTTTACCAAATCAGGATGCTGACACACATCAAGTTGATAATGTCTCAACTCAAATGGAAGACGTTCTTTCTCTTGCTCGGTAAAATCTTCAGGATAAAATTTCTTCACAAGACTGCAAATTTTTTCAGCATCAAATGATTTGAAAGATTCTTTGGGGTCTAAACTTGCAGTAAGAGTAAGAAGCTCGACAACATGCTCATTAAATCTATTGTTCAACTCTTGTAGTTGAGTATCTATTGCAGCAAAAAATATATCTACTCGATAATGATGCTCCACTGTAACATTCTGATCCTTCTTGTTACGGCCACGACCACAGTGTAACTAGCATTCAAATCCGGAGCATCCAAATCAAACTGATCACAGAAAGCTATCACATTCTTCAACAAATCATCCCATCCACTCTCTCTTAACTTTTGGATTGATTCATTTGTTGTTGAGACTAAATTCATGGCATTCAATATATCTTGAAAACGACGCCGCAAAGCTTGACAAAGATGATCAGTCATCCCCATAACTTCCTTCATCACATGCAAAATGAAAACAAATTCAAAAGATGTCAATCTAGTATATGCATGATCAGCATCTCCTCGCTGGGAATAATTAGTTGCAATATCTTTAATCTTTTCAAGAACAATACCTGTTGGTTTAAACATCCTCATTAAACTCGTAATTGAATTAAAATGAGAACTCCATCGAGTGTCACCAGGACGTTGTAAAGTACCAACTTGGTTCATACCTGTACTGGTTTCCAATTCATCAATGGAACTTAACCAATCATTTTCAGCCCTTTGAGCATCTTGCAATTGATCATGTCGTTTGGAAGAAGAAAACACATTAACAATATCAACCAGGTCCTTAAAAAATTGGTGTACTTGAACCACTTATCTAGCTGCTGCAACCAAAGCTAATTGAAGTCTATGAGCAAAACAATGAACATAATAAGCATAGGGACATTCTTTCAAGATCAAAGCTTGTTGGCCGTTAAACTCCCCACGCATATTGCTTGCTCCATCATATCCTTGACCTCGAAGATTTTGTATGTCAAATCTATGATGAGATAGAACACAAATCACATCTTTCAAAGTCAATGCTGCAGTATCTTTAACATGGACAATATAAAAAAAATGTTCTTTCAGAATCCCTTCTTTATCAACAAACCTTAAGCTAATTGCCATTTGTTCTTTCTTTGACTCATCTCTTGCTTCATCCACAATAATGCAAAACTTTCCATCTCGAATTGCCTTACGTACTCTATTGGCAAAAAGTTCCTAAATCTCTTTTTGTGTCGTTGGAGAAGTATATGTAGCATTTTGCGGAGCATTTTTAAAAGAATCTTCAACCTTTTTATCATATGACTCCAATAACTTTAGCAATTCAAGAAAATTTCCATGATTTTTTGAACTCGAACTTTCATCATGACCTCTAAGGGCACATCCTTGAAACGTTAACCATCGTACTACGTCTATGTTGGCTTTAAAACGTAAACGATTAGCTGCAACTTGCTCCTTTGTTTGTTTATCAAGCGATGCTATGATATTTTGAGCTTGATTCTTTAAATTTGAATAATCTTTCACTGCATTATTATGTGCTGAACTTGGAGTTCTTCCCATGTGATTCAGAAAGGCACAATCTTGTCCTGCATTTACTTTTTTCCAATTATTAAATCCATCATGAGTAAATGTAGTGGATCCTAAGTGTCCAGTTGGCTTGTTATTAAAGAGAAAACATGGGAAACAAAACACTGCATCTTTAGAAGGTGAATATTCTAACCACCAAAAGTCTTTGTACCATGTTGCTTGGAAACGACGGTGATTCTTTTATGAACCAGAATTAGGATATTCTACTAAAGATGGTTGATGTGGCCATCCCTTATATAAGCTCTCCGAATTTCATCACGTAAATTAACTGGATAGTCATATATTTGCTTGTGCAACCCAAGATCATGTTCCAATTTCAACAAATCTTTTTCTTCAGCTTCAACTCTAGGAATTTTAGAAGGACGAGCTTCAGAAGTTAAAGGAGCTGACGATGAAGGTGGCACTTCAGTTTGTGAAGAAGATTTTTCAACATTAACTTTTAGATTAGGTGGTGTTGCATCTAGATTTTGAGTATTCTTTTTCTTGAAAAAAGAATCTATTGTTTTGACTTCATAGCTACAATATTTAACAAAATTTAAATAAATTACTAATTACAAATAAACAAAAGATAAAATATATTTAAATAAAATTAAAGAATAAAAGTATAAAACCTAGATAATCCAAGATGCAATTATTGTTGTGATCGACTTATAAATTTGATGCTTTGTAAATCCCGCTTGAATGCTTTACTTTAAGTTGTTTCTCTTGAAACTTGAAAAAAGAAAAATATAAGATACGGTTTATGCTTAGGGTAATGGCTATTTATAATGAAACAATTTAATCCTTCTTCTCTTTGTAAAAGGATTATTTTTATCCGATTTAAATAATAAGGATTCCACGGAACAAAACTACAAAAGTCTAATTTCCTTTAAAAAAAAATATTTGATTTGGGTCTTTTATCTTTTTGGCCAGATTTGATCTGGGTCTTAATTTTGTTTTACAAAATTTAAATTGGGCCAAGCTAAATTACTTTTACCTAAGTACAAGACCCATTACTTTATCTAAGCTATGAAAGTGAGAGTGCTAAAATTTAGTGGGGGCACGTTGGGAGGGGGGGGGGGGGGATGGCCCCTGCTTGCCCCCTTATAAATCCGCCCTGGTAACACTACCACCAAGCATGCAATGTTCCTACTCATAAATGAAGGGCGGAATTGAAGAATCGCTCGAGGTTGAGCATCCCTCCCCAGCCTGAGATTTACCGACAGTTGGAATCCTTTTGTCGGAAGTAAAACACTGAAATCTCTTGCAGCCTCCACTGTGATAGGAAACTCAAAGCGATTCCCATCATGCAAGATTGCTCGTTTTGCAGGAATCTTGACACTTCTCTTGGTTGAAATAAAAATTCTAGCAATATCGAACCTACACTTCCTGTGTGCATTATCATCAATTGTGTGTCGCAACGTGCGGGTCTAGGGGACCCTGCCGCCAACAACTTAAGGAAACAGGAGTCACCACTAATCTTTTTTTTAAGGTGTGATTAGCCACCTAACCAATCTAATGAGGTCTATAACTTGACGAGGGACCCACTAAACCTATAAGTCCGGTCTTCCAACCTAAGGTCTAAGTTCGAGACTCGGTTACGTTCGGGGAAGGATTTGCACCCCCGAAACGCCCGTCAATTGACGGTATCTCAAGTCTAAACTAGATCTAGTGGGTTTGAAATAAAAAGTTTGCTTTTAGTTTTAATCTTGCATTATTACAAGAAAGCATTATAAAGAAAAAAAAAATCATTTTTAAGAAAACTATCTAAATGATAGGAACTAGTAGAATTAATCGAACTCTCAATCAATTCTGATCCATTTCCCTTTCATTGTTTATTCTCTCGTTGATCCTTTTTAATCCAAAAAAGGAAATTTAAAAATGTTGTGACAAACCCATTTTCTTTTTATTCTTGAATTCTTTTATTATTTGAAATCTTTTTCAATTTTCTAAAAAGAAAATGTGAGAAAAACCTCTTTTCTTACCTTTGGAAAACCTTTTCCATTTTATTGATCTTTTGAAACGAAAAAAGAAACTTTGATTAAAAAAAACCTATTTTCTTAAGAAAATTTAACTTTTTATTTTTAAAATCAACTTATTGAATTTTGAAAAATACTTTTTGTCTTTTTGATCAAAACCTTTGCTTAAATCTTAAAACTCTTTATTATCAATTTTATTTTATTTTTTAAAAAATTGAATAAGAGAACATTGCTTTTGAAAATACATTTTTGAAAGAAAAACATTTTTGAAATAAAACCATTTTTGTATTTTCTTAATCCCATTAATCCTAAAAATGAAAAATAAAAATACGAATGCAAATGATGCATGGACTGGTAGATTTTATTTTACTGGTAAAGTGAAGTCTACTTGAGATTATCCCGGAGACCCTTCCCACGCATTATGGGGGGTATCTCGAGAGTAATTCAACCTTAGAGTGAGACCGGGAATTCGTACTCGAATACACTTACCCGGGAGCCACTCGTCATAGTCAAAGACATCCATTTACCAATTCCAGTTAAGTAATTGCATGGATTACAATATAAAATGCATGAAAGATTGATTTTAATTTCACGCATTATTACACGCCTACCCAAAGTTAATTTTGTAAACCATTCCCACGAATTATGGGGGTATTTACAAAAGAGACCAATCTAGAAGGATTCCCGGGAATTTGTACCCGAGTACGGTTACCCAAAGAACCCTTCATCTTGGTAAAAGACGAGTGTTAATACGTTTCGAACATGGTGAGGTGGCATATTTTGCATTTATAAAAATGATTTGCAAATGATTACTAAATTAATCTAATTTTTCTATTAAAACTAACTTAGAAATCAATTAAAGCTAAATTAGAACAATTATTCAAAAAAATCTTAAAATTAACTATGACAGGGACTTTGTTGAATTATTTAACCACAACATATACCAAATTGCATGAACTTAAGTGGCTGAATTGAATCAAGTCAGAAACTTTTACCCGAAAATCTGCAATTTCTTTCAGCTGATGTACAAAACGACGCCGTTTGAACCTAAATTCGTACGAACTATAAAAGCTGGTCTTCCTCTTCTTTTCTCAAACCCTCTTCTTCTTCTTCGAAACCCTAGCCACCTTGAGCTTCCCACGCCGGAAATCGCAGCCGCCGTGCCGGAGGAACTTTCCACCGTAGTAAGCCTTCCAAATCTCCAGAAACATCTCTCACGCCTTCCCTTACCCAAATCCAAGCTTCGTTTCTAAATAAACCCACTAGAACTCCCTTAAATCTACTAAACCCGAAGCTAAAACAAACTCTCCAATCTGACAAACTGACTTCCCCTTATAGGTCGTGAACAATAAGGAGACAACCCAGAGATAAAATTCCTCACCAACTATAATTCGACTTGATTAGTTAGATATGGCAAGTAAGGGTCGAATCCATAGAGAAGGCGATTAAACCTACAAAAACTTTAGAAAACCAATCTAGGAACACAAAGCAGATTAATGGTAACAAGTAAACTTGTAAATCAAAACAATTAAGTAAGAACAAATTAACAATAGTAACAAGCATACTCTTCTTCTCTACTATGATTTGATAAGTCACTCTTTATAACATGGATCCTAGACTATTCAACCTCCTAAACATTCCACATTCAGATGCAATTCCTTAGGGGAGCCGCTCCATTTAGCCTTTCTTTCCTATTGAATCAAATCCCAATTGAATACAGAATTCCCATCGTCCAACCAGGTATTCATCCGAAATACTCAACCTAACACCGGTTGTACTTTCTTATGTTGAATAGCCTTACCATCCTACGAGGGGATGAGCATTAAGAACAACCAGATGGTGTACCAGGCTACACATCTAACTCACAGAAAGTTTTGTAAGATATGCAGAAGTGATATAGCTGAACTAGATCGATTCGTCAGAAAGCTACCTTCAATCTAATTCTTACTTCAAATAAGCGATATTCATATAAACAAACCTTTAGTTGATCAGGCCTCCAATTCATTCACATAAACATAAGATTAAGCACAAGATATAAGACTAATATTGAATCAATACTAACCCAAATAGTCTCACCATGAAATAAAGAGATAACAAATCAATTCATCGGGATAGAAGAGTATCAGGTTCTCTACTCACTCATAAGAATGAGAGAAAACTCCATAAGAACTTACAAGAGAGAGGGCGACAGTAGAGATGTTTTACTAAAGAGCAAAACCCAAACAATGCTATAAAATGGTGTGAGCAAAGTGGGATGGCTAGGGTTGGTGTATAACAAGGGTATTTATAGCCAAAACTGGAGCTAGGGTTTCCTAAGGGATTCAAATGACTTGAAAGTCCTTGAGGGTGGCCGACCTTTTTCAACAAGTAGTGAATATGAGTATGTGTGTCCCCATGTTAGCACATGGCTCCCCACATCCTTCTCTAGGGCGGCATTGAGCTTGTGTTCCTCTCAAGTTGTCTTCTTGGATCACTATTGATGATAGATCAAGCTTCCTGCGATGAACTTCTTAATCTAAAATAGCATGTGGTTCACCACATTGTATGAGTGGTTCCCCATCTCCAGTGGACTATGGCCGAAAATCGCCATACTTGAGGTCTCCTTGTGGCTTGAACCCTTTTGTGCTCAAAATAGCTTTATCTCCATTTTAGACCATAATGTATCTTACTTGCCGAATAGGCCTACATGTGCAAAACGCCTTATTATAGGGTAATAGAGCCAAAATACATGTACTAATTTAAACTCATCACAAACCGACCGTCAGGTCACCTCCAAACTTAAATCGCTAATTTCTCTCTTCATTTCTAACTTTTGAGGGTTTCAGTTTGTTCAAACTCCTACCAGAAACGAAAAACCCCAATTTTTTCTATGAACTCTAACTCTGTTCAGAACGAATTTCTGCAGAGTATCTCTCCCTTTTTTTCCTCATTTCTGAAGAAACCGATTGGGCTATTAATAGGCCTCTCAAAACCGATTGTTGTTAATTTTCGATTTCTTTCTCACTTTTTTTTCCCTCTGGTGCAGGTTATATCTTGTTGTTGATAAGGCCAGAGCATTCTTCCAGCTGTGCTTTGCTGAGTCACCCTTTTTTTCAGGGATGACTCCTTGTTTTGAATGGCAATTTTTGCAATACTGCCTTTTTGAGCTTTTTCCTTATTGCTTGAGGTGGTTTTGGTCAGTACAACGAGCTGGCCAAACGCTTCTCTCTCTTGGTGACTCTTATCTTTATCCTTCTCCTAGGTAGATTTTATCTGTTGTGCTGCTTCCTTATTGCCTAGGTAGTTTATTCTTTTGTCCTGACATGATCTTCTGACTATTATTTGTCATGGGCCTTCCCCATTTCATGATTATTCCTATAGTACCAATGTCAATTTACCCTGTTGGACATTTGGGTTTTACACCCATGATAGTCCAGCCCAACAAAGGAATTATCTTGATAATTAAATCTTAATTAAATTAATAAGATAATTAGAGATAATTTCTTAATAAATTCCTTGGGAATTAAATAAGAAATTACCTAGGTAGTATTCAAGTGGAATACAACCACTCACATATAAAAGAGAAAAGAAATTACGTAAGTCTTAACTCTTAGAATTTCCATCAGAAAGTTGAGAACTTTCTATAGAAAAGCTTCTCCCTCCATTGTTAAGCAAAAATGGTTTTTGCATTGTGAAGAGTGAGGTTTTTGCTCATCCCTGTAGCAGAAGTCCACCACGAGTATCAAAGATCAAGAAACACTGTAATCGACCCACCAAGATCCTGGTTTGATTTCTTTTAGCTTCCGCAAATTATTTGATTAACATGATTAATGATTTTGATCCATGTTTTGAATTCTATGCTCCATATCATGTTTTTCCCACATTGGTATCCGAGCTTGATTGGTTTTTTTTTTTCGTGTTTCTGATCTCTATTGATGGCTTTTTGGCATGTTTTTTTGTTTTAATAGAAAACCATGCAATTAGGCTTTGATTTTCTGGTGATTTGATCATTATATGATGATTATATGATCTGCTAATTTTGAGATGCAAATGACTTGTATCGATTGAGATTTCTCAGGTCAAACTAGTTAAAACCGTAACTTTGACCAAAAATTCCGAACTGTTTAAATCGCAAATTGATGTATGAACTTATACCATTAGAGTCCATGTTACATAAGCTTTCCAACGGTATATTATTTGCGTAAAACGGATTTCTATGTTGGGAGAATTTCGTGTTTTAAGTTTCAGGGACTTAATTGAAAGGGACTTATTTGAAATGAAAAGAAATTTGGAGGTTTAGATTGAATTGTGAGCGCCCAGAATCTATCCCACTCTCCAAGATGGTGCGTGGGATCCACCACTTGACCAAATAGGCGCGCTGAGAGCACCAACAGAATTCGGCAGCCACAAGGAACAACTTTAATGTTTCGACCGAGAGCCGATTTTGCCCTGAAAGTGGCACGTGGCCTGCACGCGCCACTCCGGGAGAGTGAAACAGTGAAAACAATTTAATAAAATAGAAAACGCAGCCCCACTCGCGCTTGGTGGCGCGTTGGGGCGCGTGAAGAGTCACTAGTGGCGCGTTTTTGACACCGCCGCCACGAGTGGACTCCAAAAATCATTTCCTATTTTTCTAGTATTTTTCAAATTTTTTGGAGTTAAAATAAAAAATTAATTTTATGGAAACTGAAGGCGGCGCGTTGGTGGTGCTCTCGGGCGACCGGAGTTGCTGTGACACTTCTGGGAATGTGTCCTAAGCAGTGGGAGTGGGGGTGCTCTTCCTGGTTCTCCAGAATTAGTGGTTTGAATATAATAAAACAAATAAAAATACACTTTCAACTCTAAAAAACTCACTTTCTAATATTAGAAATAAAAATAAAAAAGCTTTTTGTGACTTATCCTCCATCTCACAAGCATATGTATTTTACAAATTATCACAATCCCAAGTTATTAGGTTTTATAAATTCCTCTTTAAATGCCTTAAAATTCATGTTATTTTTTTATTATTGCTTTATTATTAATATTTCAGAAAATTTATGAAGCATGATTGAATTTTATGTGGCATAGATATGATATTGATTATGGCATTGATGTGCTTACGTATTTGTTCAAGCATGTTTATGTGATTAAATTGCATTGAATATTGTCATGATTATTTTTATGAATAATGTAGCATGCAATATATTTTTTTGATGAAATGATGCAATTGATATGCCATGATTGAATGGGAGGTTTTAGTTGAGGAAATCTGGGATTTTGCTCCTAGGACTAGAATTTTGCGCATAATTATTTTAAATAATGTTAATAATTACTTGTGTGCGAGAGATGATTAGGAGCATAGCGAGTTTTCGATCTTGTTGCAAGTGGATTGTTTCCATTATTTGATTTGAATCATGCTGCAAAATGTGATATCTTGTGGTGCATTAATATCCATTGTGCTTAGTCTTAATGTAGTTGAGAATTGCTGCCTAGAATGTTGTTGCTGATCTGAACAAAGGGGAGATGGTTGAATGGCGAGAACTATATATGTTGTCTGGCGCCATAAGATCCAACACCTCCTAGATGAGTAAGGTGTCTTGGAGAACCTTGACCAGATCATGCATGAGAGCCTGAAGTAAGGGATATTGTCAACATCATCGTGACCTTGCGGCCTACCAAAATTGGCGCACGAAAGATAGTCATGCACGTTTTATCATGTTAAGCTGCACACATAACAATCTAGTTGATGAGTTTGAGCAATATCAAACTACCCATGAGATGTGGCAAGCCCTGAGGAACTAGTATGAGGTGACCATCCTGTCTAAGCTGTGCGAATCGAACTTGAAGTTCAATACCAATTCGAAGGAGCCGCATCACTCGATGAAATAGTGATTAGACCAAAATCATACAACTTTTTATTAGTTTTTTCCTATGCTTTTTGAGTATTTTATGCTTGATTATGCCTTATATTGGTTATATTTGTGTTCATAGGTGTTGACAAGAAGAAAAGTGCAAAATCATCAATTTTGTACCTTTGTAGAGCCTTTTTGGATGATTTATGACACAAATATTTTCCAAGGAAGTTTTGGATGAAGAATGGAGCCAACATGTTCGTGATTGAAGAGCTTGAAGAGTCAATTTTATGCTTATCAAAATCATAAAGTTGATTGCTTGGTGTTTTCAAGGCAAAGGAACAAAGACAAGTTCAAGGCAAGAAGACATGTCAAGGTGATGAGCTATGACACAGCCCATCTGGGTGATCTGGCGAAACACATGGGTCTTCAGACAAACCATGTGGGCACCTAGCTGGAGTCGTGACATCGCCCACCTGGGTCCTCAAGAAAACCACATGGGTGCTCAAGGCAACCATGTGGGCGCCCAGGTGGAGTCGGGGCCCTTGTCCCGCGCGCGCCCAGCAGCCCAGCGTTGACACTTCCATGTCACTTCCTCTTGAAGCTACTTCAATACTTTCCAAATTTGGTGACAGTTCGGGAAAACAGCCATAACTTTTGATCCAAAGCTCCAAATGAGGCGTATAAATATGCGTCGGAAAGCTAACTCCGAGAGCTACAACTTTCATGTTTCGGTCGAAGCCCAGATCTGACATTTTCATGGACGAAAATGCCCCTGAAAGTCTGAGGACAAAATCTGTCTTAGGCCTGACTTGCGTTTTTGATGAATTGAGCCCATATAACTTTTTTGGGTCAGCTTGAAGATATGTAGAATAGCCCAGAACGTCCCTAGGGTTAGGTTAAGTCATCTATAACTCTAAATTAAACCCTAGGCAGCCCCTTATATATACCCTCTTATCTTAGAACCTTAAGACAACTTAGATACATCTTTTTCTCACTTAATTTTCTAGGGGTTGCGATAAGGAGAGGAGGCAGCCGCCCACCTCTCTTCTTTGTAAGTTTTTCCAGCCTCTCATGGATTGTCCAATCCATGAGTAGCTAAACTCTTATACTTCTTTTCCTTAGGTATTTTTGATCTATGAATCTATGGTGAGACTTTTGTTCTTAATAATTTGATTTTTCTGTTTGAATATGTTTCTTATCCCTATGCTTCATCTTATGTGTTCATATTTTGATTGGTTTGGAGTACTACTTATCTTGAGATTTATGAATGCTATTGTTAGATTCAATTTGGCTTGAGTCAAGCTAATGTTGGTCCAAGTGACAATTGTTAATTCTAGGAGTCCTAGGTTCAATGGGATTATCAAACCTTGTTGAAATCTATAGGCCGAGATGGTAATAGATGTAGATGAGTTTGGTATTGATTTATCATGCATGCGGAAAAGTAAATCTTAATGCTTGTTCTATGATTCTTCACAGGGTGATGCTTGATTAGAAACAATAGAAATTGGTTTTAGCGAGATGCAGACTAACTTTTATTAGCATGTTGGAGGGTTGAGTATTCCTCTCCTATACCAATTATTCAAGTGGAGTTGTTTAAGATGTTAAGAGGATTATTTTATTCCAATGAAAATTGATGTCTACGTCTTAGGCTATAGTCCCTCTTTGCTACTCTAAGAAGCTAATTCTCAGACGTGACTTTTCCCAATACCCCATCCATAAGACCTCGAGTGATGGAAGACCGATACGCTATAGAGTTGGATTCAGCTTTACCTGTAGAGTCGTCCTATATCGATTTGGGGTAATTTATGATTCTTAATTGATTGCAATTTAAGTCAAATTCATGTCTTGTGTCTATGATCCATGATTTATTAGATCAAAATAATTACCTAAAGGAGAAGAAGTATGTTTTTAATCAATTGTTTTTCTTAAACTATTTTCTTAATCTTTAGTTTTAGTTCTATTTTATTGTTTTCTAGTTCAATTTGGTTATTTTGAAAAACCCATAAAAATCCCCTTGGTAAGACTTTCTTTAGTGTAATTTGGATTTAATTTGTTTCCACCTTCTTTGTGGGATTCGACCCCTACTTGCCCTAGCTATTTGTTATTGGTTTGTGGGGATTTATTTTGTGATTTCTCAATGACTCGGTCAAATAGCATCTGATTACGATGTCACCTGAGGTTATCTTAACTAATAAGCAACAGGTTCAAGTTGTGATTTCATCCCTTCCTGACTCTGGGGAGCACATGAAGGCAAACATGACACATAATGAAAGTGTCATGACCTTATAGGTCATTCCACGCCATCTTCAGATGGAGAATGAGCGCCTTAAGGCTGCCAAACCTGCCACTGATGGTTTTTTGCTAATGTTGTTGAGTCAGACTTGTGCAAGACATATGGGTCTACGCGCAAGAGGGATGGATAAGGCTCTGGGAAGCTTAATGAACCTATGCCAAAGAAAGGCAAAGACTTCTAAGCGCCATAGTGGCAAGCATGGTAGTGAAGCTAAAGCTAAGATGATTTGTTATAGTTATGGAAGATCGGGATGCTTCACTCGTATTTGTACTGAGCTTAGAAGCTATCTCAAGTTATAACTAAGTCAGGCTTGAGCTTTAAGGTTTGTCTTTGAAGGGCATTAAAGTTGATGTTCTTTTGGGAATTGTGGCTTTGTTCAAGATGGTTTGAGATTTGAACCTTGATTATTCTAGCTACAATAGGTCCATATTTCATTTCTGTAGTTGTTACGCATGATGATGTTTGCAATGACTCTGTGGAATGACATGCTAGATTAGGCCATATAGGTCAAGACAGAATGAGTAGATTAGCTAGAGAAGGCTTATTGGGCCCACTCGCTATTGTGTCTTTACCTACATGTGAACATTGTCTTGCTGAAAGGCAACTAGAAAACCATTTGAAAAAGCTAAGGCATCTGTATCATTGCAATTAATCCATTCAGATGTTTGTGGCTAAACGAATGAAAGGGTAAAGCATGGCACAAATTACTTCATCACATTCATAGATGACTTTATGCGATTTGGTCAAGTCTATTTGAGCCCCCACAAGTCTGAAGCATTGAGTTGCTTTAGATGTTATGTTGCTCTGGTTGAGAATCAATTAGACCAAAGCATTGAGGCTTTGAGAACTGACCGAGGTCGCAAGTATCTACCTGAGGTATTCAAGGAGCTCTGTGATGAAAAGGGAATTTTGCGACTGCTAACGGTTCCAGGGACTTCGCAACAAAATGGTGTTGTGGAAAGGAGGAATCGTACCCTCTTGGACATGTTAAGGTCAATGTTGGCGCAAGCAAATCTTCTGATTTTATATCAAGAAGATGCGTTACCGATTGCTACCTATGTTCTTAACAGTGTGGCATTCAAGTCAGTGCTTTCCACTCCACATGAACTCTTGACCGGCGAAAAACCTGATTTAGGAAATTTGCGGCCTTGGGGATTAGCTGCTTATCTTCACACAACTTCTCCCAAGGATGGGAAATTAGGCCCTAGAGGGAAAAAATGTATCTTTATCAGATACTCAGAACATTCCAAAGGGTATGTGTTCATTGGAGAGCATGGAGATGGAACAGTGATTGAAATTGAGTCATGAGATGTGGATTTCTTAGAAAAGATTTCCCATAAAAAGGGGAAGTTGAGAAAGAAATAGATCTTTATGAAAGAGAGGATCCATATATGGGAGCACCAAGTAGTCCGATTGAGAATGAGGGAGCAATTCCTCAAACTCTCGGGGACGATGGGGGCGATTTACTATCAAGTTCATATATGCCGATAGATGAGGATCCCCAAGCTTAGTTACGTAAAAGCAAACGTGGAGGTGTCCCTCGTCGCCATTTTGAGGTTGAGGGGGAAGCTTTCATGATTGCTCCGCAAGATGAAGCTGAGCCTAAAACATTTAAAGAGGCTCTATCTTCCCTTGCTGTTCAAGAATGGACTAATGCAATGAATGATGAAATGGAGTCAATGAGGACTAACCATGTCTGGGACTTGGTTGATTTACCACCTGGGCGGAAGACTATTGGGAACAAATGGGTTCTCAAAGTTAAACGCAAGGCGGATGGTTCCATTGAATGATATAAGGCTCACCTAGTAGCGAAAGGGTACACACAACAAGAAGGTGTGGACTATGAGGAAACCTTCTCACCGGTAGTGAGGTTTGCCTTAATTCGCTTTATTCTAGCCATAGTTGCAAACTTTGACTTGGAACTTTACCAGATGGATGTCAAAACTGCATTTCTCAATGGAGAGCTAGATGAGGAGATCTACATGGATCAACCTGAGGGCTTTGTGGCAAAATGTCAAGAGCGCAAAGTCTGCAAGCTCAAGCGATCTATTTATGGCCTAAAGCAATCATCTAGGCAGTGGTATCTTAGATTTCATCAAGCTATTATTCAGAATGGCTTTGAGATGATTGAAGAGGACCATTGCGTGTATGTTAAGAGATCCAATGGTAGTTTCATCATTTTGTCATTATACGTTGATGACATACTATTGGTTGGAAATGATATGGAGATGATTGTGACCACTAAGAAGTGGATGTCCTCAAATTTTGAGATGAAGGACATGGTGAAGCAAATTATGTGCTCGGAGTTAAGATCCTAAGAGATTGTTCAAAGAGGCTTCTTGGTTTGTCTCAACAAACATACATAAAGAATATCCTTGAACGATTCTAGATGCAAAATTGCAAACCCATAGACACTCCTATCACTAAAGGTGAGACTTTAAGTCTTCAACTGGCTCAAAAAGACATCTAATGAACAGAAGCAGATGGCCCATGTTCCATACTCTAGTGCTTGTTGGCAGTCTTATGTACACCATGATGTGCACTAGGCCAGATATCAGCTTTGCTGTTGGTTTGGTAAGTAGATTCCAATCTAACCCTGGGCTGCTCATTGGAAAGCAATGAAGAGGATATTGTGCTATCTTAAAGGAACTACTGATTACATGTTATGTTATAGCGGTTCAAACTTGAACCTAATCGGCTATATTGGTGCTGATTGGGGTGGTGATTTAATGAGCGCAAATCAACTTCGGGATACACATTCTTGCTCAATGGTTGTGCTATTACTTGGAGCAGGAAGAAACAGTCTTGCATTGCTTTATCCACTATGGAGGCAGAATTTATAGCGTTCTCTGTAGTTGCGCAAGAAGCTGTTTGGCTAAAGCGATTTCTTGGGAGCTTGGGAGTACCCAGCGCCTTAGATGCAGTGACCATTCATTATGATAGCATGGCTGCAATCGCTTATACCAAGGATTCAAAGTATCATGGTAGAACCAAACACATTGATATGAGGAACAACTACATTAGGGATTTGATAACACAAAATGAAGTGATCTTAGAACATATATCCACTAGTCATATGGTTGCTGATCCCTTAACTAAGGCTATTCCTAGGGACGCTTATGTGACTCATGTAAAGTCTTTAAGACTTCTTCGATGGCGATTTTGTTTTTGATCATTTATGTTGAACTTTTTGTTTTTGGATATTAATAAAATTCATACATTTATTCTATGATGAATTGTTTGCACACAAGTTTTAAGGAGTATATCAACGAGCTTTAGATTGACTCACTCACATGAGCAATCACCTTTGGCGCCTATGAGGGGTGAGCAAAGATGAGACACAAGCTACTAGCGCTTATTGAGAGCGGCAAGAGCATAATTACGATGTCGCCTTGGTTAGAGCCAAGTTGAGGTCAATATAGTAATGATTGACTAAAGGACCGAAAATGGATTGACCCACAATCCATTTAGCCTGACAAGTAAGCCGGATGTGAGATCTAATTTGGTGCATAAAGAAGGCGAGCAAATAGGACGCTTAGGTTAGGCGCTAAAGGAAGCGACTAAACAAAGGTCTGTACAGTGTTGAGTTTGACATACACTCTTATTAGGAAAAGAGACACTTTGCTGTAGCATGTATATCATACTACATGTGCTCTGACGACCTATATAGGAGGTGGAAGATTGGATCCCTGCTTCTTCACCATGTAAGTCCTATGAAGGTTTAGATAAACCTTACATTGTGCCCTTAGTGACCTTTCACTATGTCATAAGGTGTGGAATGGATGTTTGCTACTTTGGTATGTTACCTAAGACCATGGATGATTCGGTTCTACGGGGCATTACTGGGAAAGTAGTCTGTTTCAAACCAAGTGACATGAGGGCAAGAGGGAAGACAATTTGAATCATGTCATGCACTATATGCAAGGTCGACCCATTATATCGCTTTTGAGGGCTTTGACATAATGTGAATATATGTTGCAACATCAGGAAAGAGTGATTTGTGTGCTCATTGAGGGATTTTGAGATACTCAATCTGATGTGATTAAATTGGTCTAGGGTATATGAGACACTAAATTTCTTTATAAAAGGGTAGATGTCTCTATGTTGGCTCTAACGAGTTCCTAGTATAGAGCTCCCGAAATTTAAGGTGTACTCAGTGGTCGCACGGTTCATTAACCTGTATGAACTTGGCATTGGGATGGTTGAGAAGGCTTTATGATGGTTTGCCCATCATGTGCGAGTGGGAGATGTTGGACATTTGGGTTTTACACCCATGATGGTCCAGCCCAACAAAGGAATTATCTTGGTAATTTAATCTTAATTAAATTAATAAGATAATTAGAGATAATTTCTTAATAAATTCCTTGGGAATTAAATAAGAAATTACGTAGGTAGTATTCAAGTGAAATACAACCACTCACATATAAAAGAGAAAAGAAACTACGTAAGTCTTAACTCTTAAAATTTCTATCAGAAAGTTGAGAACTTTCTATAGAAAAGTTTCTCCCTCCATTGTTAAGCAAAAAGGGTTTTTGCACTGTGAAGGGTGAGGTTTCTGCTCATCCCTGTAGCAGAAGTCCACCACGAATATCGAAGATCAAAAAATACCGTAATCGACTCACCAAGATCCTGATTTGATTTCTTTTAGCTTCCATAAATTATTTGATTAACATGATTGATGATTTTGATCTATGTTTTGAATGCTATGCTTCATATCATGTTTTTCCCACATACCCTGTATTGAGTGCACTGTTTTTTGCTAAATTCTGTTGCATTTGATTTCAACTGCGTTATTAAATGAGTTGTGCATTTGTCCTCTTTTGGTCTTGCATGAATTTGGTGTGCCTCCCTGTGACACGTTTTAGTGCTCTTAATGCATTCGGATCCATGATAGATCCTATGTTTTTGTCCTTTGCCATGAGCCCTTTGATCCTTTCATTACATTCTGAAGCATGATAAAATGTAGTGTTTGACTATTGCTAAATATGTTGCTGACTAATGTATCTTAAGAAAAAGGTGCTACTGCCATGCAACTGAAATGGAATTATCTATGTGTGGCCACCAAAATACTATATGCCTAATGCTAAAATGCAAACGAAAATGCCCACCGTAGCCATGCAATGCACCACTTGTGCCTTAACTGATTCTAAATGCATCCAAATGATCTAGGCAAATGTTGTACTAAATGCATGCTCTATTTTTCTTCATTTTGTAAAACGAAATGTAAGTGATCCTAGAATGGAACATGCAAAAGGGCTGAAATGCTTATAAGTTTTACAATGTTCTGTATGAATGAATGTCAAGTGCTTTATGTAGTTGTGTGATAGTGACAATGCCAGTTTGTTGTTTTCTTTGCTGTCTTGTGCATTGCCATTTCACAGCTTTTGTCACTTAATTTCCCCTGCTGCCCTATGGGTCTGCTTATTCCTTTGAACCTGCCTGAAGTTTTACTCTTTTTGCTGCCATTGCTTTGCATTTTTTGTGATAAATGCTTGTAGGATTGCCTTTGTAGTTCCTGTCTTGATTTGTGCATGAGTGAATGCATCATTGTCTTCTATATTGCTTATGAAGGCTCATGGCATGTGACTTGTGACTGGAAATCAATTCCAGCTCACTGACTTGCTTTGGGCCAACATCAATCTGATTCCCCCCCTCCATGTCATCACCTTGTGCTGGTGTATATGCTTACTGACTTGTGTTCTTTGCTATTGCTTTCTGTCTATTTACTCTTCATGTCATTGACTTCTTTCCATTTCTTGATTGTTCTGTTTCCTCATTAAACTTGCCTTACTCTCATGCACAACCCTGCATAATGAGGTCTTCTAAAAGATCTTCAACGCATGGGTGCATGCTTTGTTTGATAACCTTTGCATGTCTAACTGCTTTGCTTCTTGTGTGCATTAAACTGTAGCTTGAATTCATCAATGGTGTATTGCTCCGAGCCTAGGGGGTACATTCTGTTGTCAATTTTGCACTCTTCACTTACCATAGAAGTCACCTTAATCTTGGGCTTGCCAATAAAGCTTAGCGTGACGAGATAAAGAGGAGCCAAGCTTTGCTGCCACATGATCCTTGCTATCTTTTCGAACTGCTTGTATTTATGTATTTTTTGACTTCTGTAAATACGGAAAGCAGTGTGTAAGAACAGTTTGAATCCAATAGTGCAAGGTGCAAAATGTAGTAAAGGACTTGGGACTTTTGTTTGTTTAGCCCAATATATGTAAAAATGCAACTCTGCAAATTCAAAATGCCAAACGCAAAGAGTCAAACTGGAAGCCCTTTTTGGCAATTCTCTAATTCCTTTATTTTGTATTAACAATGTTTATGAAAATGCAATTTCACATAAATGCAAAATGGTGGTATAATTAAGAAAAGATGAACAAAGCTAAATTTGACTAAGCTAAATGGCCAAAATACTAAAATCAAACTTCTAACTATAAGCTAGAATGCAATCTTCTACAAATTAAAGTCAAAGCCAAATGCTGATATGAACATGCTTGAAATAAACCCACAACCGCCTCAAATGACCAATATGCCCTCTAAACGGCCGCAACACAGATTTAAGAGATACTCTAACCTAAATTGAAGGATATGATCAAAATTGGGTGTCAACACTGTCATCTTCCTTATCAAATTGTTCCACAAATAATTTATTAAAAAATAAATTCGAAATTCATTAATAGTGAAAATCTCAAACGAGATCGGGATTACTAACGTATAGGGAAGATCCATGCCACACATGATTAGCTTTAGTACCGATAACGTACCGAGCTAACTTATGAGCCAACAAACCTCTATCTCATCAAACAACCCCCCCCCCC
>AWUE01023464.1:0-68664 GCA_001974825.2 Corchorus olitorius
TAGGTTCAATGGGATTATCAAACCTTGTTGAAATCTATAGGCCGAATTGGAAATAGATCTAGATGAGTTTGGTATTGATTTATCATGCATGTGGAAATGAATAATCTTAATGCTTATTCTAGGAAGGGCTGGAACCCGGATCAGAATATTAGAGGTTTGTTTTTAGCGAGATGCTGATTAATCTTATTAGCATGTTGGAATTAGCATTACGTCTGTTCCTATACCAATTATTCAAGTGGAGTTGTTTAAGATGTTAAGAGGATTACTTTATTCCAATGAAAATTGATGTCTACGTCTACGCTATATATCGATTTGGGGTAATTTATGATTCTTAATTGATTGCAATTCAAGTCAAATTAATGTTTCGTGTCCATGATCCATGATTTATTTGATCAAATAATTACCTAGAGGAAAAGAAGTATGTTTTCAATTAATTGTTTTTCTCAATTTATTTTCTAGATCTTTAGTTTAGTTCTATTTAATTGTTTTCTAAGTTTGATTTTGTTATTTTGAAAACCCATAAAAATCCCTTTTGGTAAGATTTTCTTTAGTGTAATTTGGCTTTAATTTGTTTCCACCTTCTCTGTGGGATTCGACCCCTACTTGCCCTAGCTAATAGTAAAAGGTTTGTGGGGATTTATCTTGTGGTTTGTTCAATGACCGATCACAATTTGGTATTTTATTCTTGATAGATAGCATGTTAAACTCTGTTTTAATTCTACCATCTTGATTTTTATTGATTTATTGGGCCACTAAAGAGGTAATTTGAGAGATTGTTGGCTAGATCAAACAACAAGGTTGACGCATGAGTTTGATTGTGTGTAGCGAGTTGAAGACGCTTGACGACGGGTCAAATGGGTTTTGCATGCCAGTGATCAGATTTATCTGATTGTTGTATGGTTTTACTTGTTAAGCATGTGTGAAAGAACTAATAAAGTTGCTCTTAATGCTTTAATTCCTAGCAAATCTTTAAGCTTTGACGGGTAATTGATTAGTTAGGAGGAAAAAGGGGTAATTTAAGCCTTGACGGGTAATCTTATCTAAATAGCATGTTAGGGTTTTCCCTAGACCAGTTATCATCAGGAATTTAATATTGAATTTATCTTTTAAATCAAGGACCCATAATTAATTTGACTGTTTTCTACCATTGGAGAAGAAGTATGCTTTTTAATTATTGTTTTCTTTCTTAATTGCCATAGACTTAGATTTAATTTACTTTGCTTTGTTTTCTAGTATAATTGCTTTCTTTTTAATTGTTATTCTTAAACCTCTGTTTTTATATATTGTTTTTGAGAGATTTTTAAGGATTGTATCTTCGGATAAAGTCTATTGACCTTCTCTATGGGATCAACCCCTACTTACCCTATCTACTTAGTTAGGATTTTGTGGGGATTATTTTTATGATTGCTGACGACCGATCAGTATGCGAATGGAATAAGATTTCGCCTGATGCAATTGCGAGAGAAGCTTCTTCAACCTAAAGGTTCAACGAATGTGCAAGACTACTTTCAGCATATTAGGCACACTGCAGATGAGTTAGCCTTAATTAACTATACTATCCACGAGGTTGACTTGGTGATCTATGTTTTGAATGGAATTGGACATGAATTCAAAGAGATTGATGTTGCTATCAGGGCTCGTTAGAGTCAAATATCATTTGAAGAGTTACTGGACAAAATGATTGAATATGAAGGTGTTGTTCAAAAGCAAAACTCAACTGAAGCTGCAGTGCACAGTGCATATGTTGGTCAGAGATATTTAAATAACAGGCAATTGCATAAAAATTTCTCTTCAAATCGTACTAACAATGGTTATGTCAATCTAGTGAAGAGGAGAAACTTCTCAAACTACAGAATAGTTTGCCAGATTTGTGTCAAACTGGGGCACTTAGCCAAAAGTTGCTATGAACTTTGGCCAAAACAGAATGGCAAACCATAAGCTCATGTGGCCACATCATCGGCTTCTAACCCCTTAACAAACTGGCTCTTGGACACAGGGGCCACACACCATATGACTTCAGACTTGTGAAAGTTAGACATTTATGACAAGTATGCTGGACCTAATGAAGTTGTCATTGGTGATGGTACTGGCCTCAAAATCTCTCATACTGGTTCAAATTCTCTACCTTTGCCAGACTCATCTTTTAAGGTAAATGATGTTTTATATATCCCAAATGTAAGTAGAAATTTGATCTCTATTTCTAAATTTTGCAAGTCTAATGAAGCTTCTGTTGAATTTTTCCATGTCACTATATTGTGAAGGATCTGCATTCGAGATAGGCATTGGCAAAATGTCAGAGCAGAGATGGGGTTTATGAACTTCAGACAGCAAAGCCAGTTATTTAAAACAATGCTCTTGCATTTGTAGGAACCAAGACTACTTCAAATATCTGGCACCTCAGGCTAGCACATCCTTCGTAAAAAATTCAGAGTTTTTTACTTAATTCCTTTTCACTTGCTTGTTCTAACAAGAAGTCTAAGTGTTTGTGTAATTCTTGCTTAGTTAATAAAATGCACAAACTTCCATTTTTTACATCTTCAATTACTTCTTCTCGTCCTCTAATTAGAAGTTATTTATGCTGATGTATGGGGTCCTAGTAGGATTTGTTCTATCAATGGTTATACGTACTATATTGCCTTTGTTGATAATTTTACCAAATATACATGGCTATTCCCTCTCAAACTACAATATGAAGTTTACTCAGTTTTTGTCAAATTTCGAACTATTGTTGAAAAATATTTTGACAAGCTAATTTTGACTTTGTATTCAGATTGCGGCTGATGAGACTAAATTAGTGCATGTATTTTGTATCTATTATACATGTATTTGATATGTTTTATATGCTATTTCACCCTCTAATATGGCGTTTTGCACTTGTAGTCCTATTTAGAGAGAAGTTTCCATTATGGTCTAAAAAGGAGCTAAATGGAGCTATTTTGATTACACTTGGATTCAAGACTACTTTGGAGCTCTCAAAACATTGGAGAAACCGCCCAAGATATGGATGTGGTTAACCATCACGTCAATGTGGTGAACCACATGTGCAAGAATTTGACTACAGTCCTTGCATCATCCTTCTCAGTAACAACAACTTTTACCCATTTAGAATCATAATCTGCAACTAGCAGGATATAATGTTTCTTGTCAAATAGAGGAAAAAGTCCCATGAAATCAATTCCCCATACATCGAAGATTTCAACAACGAATATAGGAGATTGAATAATTTGATTCCTTTTTGACATGTTTTGCAACATGGGCAAGTCTTGCAAAACTCATAGGAGTCTCGAAAGATTGTTGTCCTGTAAAATCCACATTCCAAAATCTTCCTTGCTGTCTTCTTGTGTCCAAAATGTCCTCCACACTCATAGTTGTGGCATAATTCCAAAATTGTTATGATTTCATCACCAGGGATGCATCCTCTCATAATTTGATCAGAACCATATCACCATAAATATGGATCATCCCAAACATAATACTTAGCATCACTTACGATTTTAAGTTTGATACCTTTGATACTACATGTCCTAGCACGATCCCTTGTTCTACCATGAAGTGGCACTTCTCAGCAATACCAATTTGGTTTCAACACATCTTTCAAGATGAGTTCCAAGTTGCGAAGGCATTGCTCAAAGTTGTCTCCATAAATGGTGAAATCGTCCATGAATACCTCCATCTTGTCTCCCACATAGTCTTAAAAGATGCTCATCATACACCTTTGAAATGTCGCAGGCGCATTGCATAATCCAAAGGGCATTCTTGTGAAGGCTTACGTACCAAAATGGCATGTAAAGGTGGTCTTCTCTTGATCTTCAAGGCAATTGGAATCTGAAAGTATCTTGAGTACCCATCAAGAAAACAATAGTAGGCTCGACAAGCTAATCTCTCCAACATATGATCAATGAGTGGAAGTGGAAAGTGGTCCTTCTTTGTGGCAGTGTTCAACTTTCTGTAGTCGATGCAAACTCTCCATCCATTCTGTAGTCTTTGGGGAACTAACTCTCCATCCTTGTTTTCGACGACGGTGAATCCAGATTTCTTTAGCACAACTTGAACAGGACTGACCCATTTACTATCGGAGATAGCATAAATGAGACCAGCGCCAAACAATTTGAGAACTTCTTCCTTGACAACCTCGGTGAGGTTTGGATTCAATCTTCTTTGTGGCTGTCTAACTGCAACGACATTGTCTTTTAGTCGAATCCTATGCATAGACAGAGTAGGACTTATTCCTTTGATATCAGCAACTGTCCATCCAATGGCTTCCTTGTACTGTTTTAAAACTTTGATCAGTTGTTCCTCTTGTAAATTGGTTAATTTACTTGAAATAACAACATCCAGTGTCTCTTTGTCTCCAAGAAATGCATGCTTCAGGCCTTCATGAAGTGGCTTCAACTTGACTTTTAGTGATTGTATGATAGATGGCAAAGACTTGTGTGTTGGTTCCAAACGAACATAGGAAACCGATGCTTTCTCTCCAACCAAAGGTGGTGACTCGAAATCTTGAATGGTTCCTTCAACTTCATCTGGTAACTTGACTTATGCTTCCTTGACTTCTTCTTTGTCCAGGCTCTTCATGATTACCAATTCGAGTTCATCTTCATGGTGTAATGAATTAACCTGTTCAGCAAGAATATCAATTGCATCAATAGCACAAACAAAATGTTTCTCAACAGGAAATTTCATGGCTTTATAAATATTGAAATCGATAACTTCCCCATCAAATTCCTTGCTGAGCTTTCCATCATGCACATCGATTCTGGTCTTTGCAGTCTTCAAGAAAGGTCTTCCTAATATCAGCGACATGTGAGGTAGATTAAGGTCATCCTCGTTCATCTTCAAAATGTACAAATATGCAGGAAAAACAAACTTCCCTATCTGCACTAAAACATCCTCAACTAATCCTTCAGGATAAACGTTACTTCTATCAGCTAATTGCACAATAAGGCTAGTTCTGATCACATGACCTAAACCTAGCTTCAAATAAATAGAATAAGGCATTATATTGATTGAAGCTCCTGAATCACACATTGCTTTCTCTATCCTATCGTCTCCTATATTACAAGGAATAGAAATTGATCCTAAGTCCTTGCATTTATGAGGCAATTTTCATTCATGGAAACAAAATCATTTGTAAACTTTCTCTTATTAGTGCACAATTGTTTGAGAAAAGATGCATACCTGGGAACTTGTTCAATTGCAGCAATTGAAGGAATGTTTACCTCCATTACAAAGTAAGTCGAGTTGGCTTTCTTCACAACATCCCTTCTTTCGTTTTGTAAGTCTTTGAGGATACGGTGCTAGATAGTAGGTGGTCTCCATCTCTTTCTTCACCTTGGGTTTCTCTTCTTCCTTTGCAGGGAGTTATGAAGCTTCTGGTGATGAAATCGAATTCGGCCTTTGATCGAGCCAAAATAGACACTCTTTTTATGATCATTTTCCTATGATTTTTAGTATTTATATGTGTCATTTAACCCTATTTTGTAAGTATTTGTGTTTTTAGGTCTTGAAGACAAGAAAAGTGGATACTTGTAATTTTTCACTATTTTTGGAGCTATTTTGATGACTTTTTACACAAATATGGACTTAGCAATTTGGAGTAAAGATTTGGAGATTCGAAGTTCGTGATTGAAGATTTATTGAAGATAATTTGAAGATTTGAATATCATTGAAGAATTATCTCAAGAGGCAAGAAATAAAGATTGAGCTTAAATCGCGAAGGATTGAAGACAAGTCATGAAGAAGCTTGGAAGCTATGGAATTTTGGATATTTTATATGGGATAATACTCAGCCCATATAAGCCCACAATTAGAGATAAAAAACCCAATTTGTGCCGCCTATATCCAAATAAATATCCAATTCCTGCATACTAGTCCTAAAAGGATTAGGATTCAGCGCAGTCTCGGTAAAAAGGCCATAACTTTCTGCTCAGACCTCCGTTTTAGGCCCATGAGTAGGCGTTGGAAAGCAAATTCCGAAATTCCAAGACCCAATTCTGCCATCTTCAAGCCCGAAATTGCCGTCAAAGTTTCTGCACGATTCCAGAATTTTTCAGGATCCTATTTTCACTAGGAATTCGATTATAGGAAGACTTTTAAGCCAACTTGGAGACTAAGTCAGCCCTTAAAACGTCCTAGAGCCCTATCCTAATTGTAATTGGAGTCTTTAGGGTTATTTCCACTATAAATAGCCACCTTATGTAACACAAATCACATACACACAATTTTCTCTTCTTCTTTTTCTCTTATAGTTCTAATTTTTCTTCTAGTTTTAGGGCTACGGTGCCGCACCCTCTCTTTGCAAAGAGAGGGGTGGCAACCCTAGGTTATTGAAGAGGAGGATTTCGCCCTAAGGTCTTGTAAGTTTTCTTATGCCTCTCATGGATTTTTCCAAATCCATGAGTAGCTAAATTCTTAATACTTCTTATCCTTTGGTGATTTCAATCAATTAATTATGGTGAATTTGTGTGCTTATAATTTGATATTTGTTCTTGATGTCATGTTTGCTAATCCCTGTTTTATTTTATGATCATGATTGTTATTGATTTAGATGGCCACTATTGATATAATATGATTGATTTTTTGTTAAATCAAATTGAGTGGTAATAACTGGTTTGATTGTTTGGTAGCAAATTGGATGGCTGGTAATAAGTGTCCAATGGGAGAAGTAAACCTTGTTTGATCTTAATGCTTTGTTCTTGACATACTAATAGATTGGTAATACAATGGTTAGTTGTTTTGAATAGAAGGGATAATTTAAGCTTGTAATAAGTAATTTTATCTAATATGCATGTTAGAGATTTCTCTAGACCAATTGTTTAATTGAGAGAATATTAAATTCATCTTTTAAATCAAGAATCCGTAGTTAAATTAATTGATTTCTACCATTGGAGAGGAAGTATGCTTTCTTATTATTGTTTTCTTTCTTAATTGCCATAGTTTAGATTTAATTTTCTTTGCTTTATTTTTAGTTTAATTGTTTTCTTTACAATTGTTCTATTTAATCCCCTATTTTTGAGTGATTCTTAGAGGGGATTTATCTTTTGATAAGTCTATTCCCCTTCTCTGTGGGATTAGACCCCTGCTTGCTTATCTACTTAGTTAGGAAATTGTAGGGATTATTTTGTGATTTGCTAACGACCGATCAGCCTTGGAAAAGGCTGATCCTCCTCGCTTCTAACAGAAATCTCCTCGTCACTTGGTACTTGCAGATGAGGTATAGCAGTTGATGGTGTGAAATGAGATGTTTGGAAGTCAGGACTTCCTCCCATTACATTTGGATTAACGTCATACCCTTGTACATTATTCAAACCACTTACATAATCATTCATATATCCCTAAGGCATATATGAAGCTGTTTGCATGAAGCATTGTGAACACATACTTATGAAATTTGTAAGCATCTTGGCTAAGTTTCCACATTGGTTGGTTAATGAGGTAATAGCAGTATCAGTACGATTTATGAATTCTCTCATATCAAAGTCTGGTTCTGGCATTCTTGATGATAAATCTTCTCTTGTTATGGTGAATTGGTAAACGCTTTCGGCCATGGTGTAGAGTAACTTCCTTACTTCTTCCGGGCTCTGTAGTGTCAGACTTCCTCCACTAGCGGCATCAACATAGGTTCGGTCTTCATGGAGCAGTCCTTCATAAAAGTGTCGAATCAATAGTTCTTCAGTTATTCTATGATAGGGGCAACTTTCATATAGTTTGTTAAACCTCTCCCAATATCGGTACCATCGCTCGCTGGGCAGCTGGCGACTAGCTATGATTTCCTTCCTAAGCTCCGTAACTGATGATTCTGGAAAGTACCTTCCCAAAAACACATGTTGCAATTCACTCCAAGATTTGATAGACTTTGGTGCTAGGCACCAAAACTATTCCCTTGCTCTTCCTTGCAATGTAGATGGAAACGTTCGCAGCTTCAGTTGTTCTTCAAGCATCCCAGTTATCATAGCACATCTGATGTTGAAATTCTGTAGGTGCACATTCAGATTCTCATGGGGTTCTCCATGAAAATAGGTAACAAACAGATCATTCCTGGCTTCAACTTGTAGGACATATCCATGTCAGGATAATCAATACAAAGGGGTCGAATTTCACGAGTGAAATTCAATTCCCTAAGAGAATGTGATTGCTCCATCGAATATTACCTACAAATCAAAGATGAACAAGTGCAAATCAAAAGGAAAAAGAAAATAAAATCACAATCAAATGGCAACGGCGCCAAAATTGTGATCATGTCGTCAGTAAATCACAAAATAATCCCCACAAATTCTAACTTTAGTAGCTAGGGTAAGTAGAAATAGAATCCACAGAGAGATCTGGTTATCTTCTTTTCCTAATTAATTGGCTTAAAATCAAACAAATAAAAGAGAGTATTGAAGATTGAAAATATAACTAAGAAGAATAAGAACTATAATCTAAGTTAAAGCAATCAATATCAATTAACTAAGAAAACAATTATAATAAAGAATCCTCCAACATAGAATTAATATCACTCTTGACAAGAATAACATGGATCATCGATATCTAAATATGAACACAATGGATAGCTTGTTTGGTTTTAAATCCTAAATTACCAAATTAGATAAGATTTCCCTTGTGAGGCCTAAATTATCCCTATCATTCAAAACAATTAATTTCCTGGGTGATCGGTCGTCAGCAAATCATAAAAATAATCCCAACAATTACTAACTATAAACAGCTAGGGCAAGTAGGGGTCGAATCCATAGAGAGATAGGATATTCTTCTTTTTCCAATTATTTTACTTAAAGCAAACAATCAAGGAAAAGGATTTTGAAAGGAAAACTAAATTAAATAAAAAAGAACCATTAAAATTAACTAAGAAAACAATAAAGAGAATTAAAGAAAACAATCAATCAGAAAGTAGTGAATAAATTGCGAAAACAATTAAAAATAAAAAAACCCTCCAACATAGAATTAATATCCCTCTTAACAAAAATAACATGGATCATTGATATCTAAAAATTATGAAAACAATGGATAGCTTGTTTGGAATTAAATCCGAAATTTACCAAATTAGATAAAAGGTATCTTTTCCAGCTTAATTTATCCCTTTTATTTATAACAACCAATTTCCTTATGAGGGCTTAGAGATTGCTAAGAACAAAGCATTAAGAACTAGTAATTTATGAACAAGCACAACAAACAATTAATTATCTTTTGAGTCTTAAATCCCTTGGAAGGAAGTATTAGTTCTCCTCCAATTGCTACAAACAATTAAATCTAAAGTATTAGTTCTAGACTTAATTTAGCTAATGTTGACTTAATTTATCAAGATAGTGTCGACTCCAATCCATCAAAACAAGCAATATAGGATTAAAACAGAGAATTAAGAAATACCCAAAATAATTTTCATATAAAAGCACAAAATCTCACCATGATATAAGTCAAGAGATCAATTAAATTCTACATTGAAGAAAAGAAAATGATTACTCACTCGTGAATTGAGTGAGCATCCAAAGAATAAGAAGAAAACTTATCTATGGATGGGAAGAAGAGGGGGGCGGCGGCTCCAAGCTCTCCAAATCTTCAACTTCTACAATATTTTCTAAAGGGAATAGAATACAATACAATACATAAAAACCTAGATCTAAGGTGACTATTTATAGTGGAAATAACCCTAAAGACTCCAATTACACTAAGGATAGGACTCTAGGACGGATTAAGGGCTGACTTGGTCTCCAAGTTGGCTTAAAAGTCTTCCTAGGCCGAAATCCTAGTGAAAATAGGATCCTGGAATTTTCTAGAATCGTGCAGAAACTTTGACAGCAATTTCAGGCTTGGAAACAGCAGAACTGGGCTTTGGACTTCAAAGGTAGCTGTAGATCTCGGAGTTAGCTTTCCAACGCCTACTCACGAACCTAAAACGGAGGTCTGAGCAGAAAGTTATGGCCTTTTTATTAAGACTGCGCTGAATCCTAATCCAAGTAGGACTAGTATGCGGGAATAAGCGGGAATTGGATATTTTTTTGGGCTTGTGCGGCATAAATTGTGATTTTACCTTCAATTATGGACTTATATGGGCTGAGTATTATCCCATATAAAATATCCAAATATCCATGTCTTCAAGGCTTCTTCATAGCTTATCTTCAATCCTTCGCAATTAAAACTCCAATCTTCAATTCTTGCTTCTTGAAATAATTCTTCAATGATCTTCAAATCTTCAAATTATCTTTAATAAGTCTTCAAACACGAACTTCGAATCTCCAAATCTATACTCAAAATTACTTTGCTCATATCTGTGTGAAAAGTCATCAAAATAGCTCCAAAAGTAGTGAATATTAACAAATTCTCAATTTCACATTTCAAAAAGACTCAAAACATAAATATTATCAAAATAACATATATTTAAGCATAAATAGATCCAAAAACATAATAAAATAACCATAAAAATAGGATTGCTTTTGGCTCGATCACTGGGGTCAGGCTTAAAAATCATTAAGAACAAAGCATTAGGAACTAGTAATTTATAAACAAGCACAATAAACAATAAGAATAGTATATCAAACTATTTATTGATCCTTAAATCCCTTGGAAGGAATGGGTCATTCTCCTCCAATTGCTACCAAACAATTAAATTTGAATTGTTCGTTCTAAATTCAATTTAGCTAATGTAAACTTAATTGATCAAGATAGTGTCGACTCCAATATATCAAAACAAGTAAACATGGGATTCAAATAGAGATTTAAGATATACCCAAATAGATTTCATATATAAGTGCAAAATCTGACCATGATATAAGTCAAGAGATCAATTAAATTCTACATTGGAGAAAAGAAAAGAACTACTCACTCATGAATTGAGTGAGCATCAAAACAAGAAAAGAAAAGAATAATAAAACTTATCTATTGTGCCCAGCGGCTGTTCTTCCCTCTCCCAAGGGATGAGAGAACCCTAACTCTTCAACAGATTATAACTTATGATCTAACACAATATATCAAAAACCTAGGCCTAAGGTTGCTATTTATAGTAGAAAAACTATTTAAGACTCCAATTAGACTTAGAATTGGATTCAGCTAACCCTAGGACGAATTAGACTCTAACTATAATCTTCAAGTCGGTTTAAACTTCCTTCTTGGGCTTTAATTGGGTGAAAATCGGACTTGGCCCAAAACTGATTTAAACAGAAACTTCAGGGGTAATTTCGTCATTGAAATCGGCAGAACTGGAACTCGCGCTTCAAAACAAAGTTGTACATCTATGAATCTGCTTTCCAACACACTTTAAATCACATCAATCGGAGGTCTGAGTCAAATAATATCATTGTTTTACCTAGACTGCGCAGAAATCCTAATCCAAGTAGGACTAAGAAGCAACACAAGCATCGGCATGGGCTCCAGGCGCGCGCGGGGGTCAGAGGCTGACTCCAGCTATGGCCACAGCCAAATCCTTTTTCCGCCCATGTAGTTTGGTCATGCACCCATGTCGACAGGCTTCCTTCGCGACATGTCTTCTTTCCTTCATGATCAAGCTCGTTCTGAGTTCTTTCACCGTGGAATCTTCCTTCAATTATCTTCATGGCTTCTAATAGCACAAAATTGACTCCAATAGGTCTTCACTCAAAAAGTCTATTCTCATATCTGTGTCAAAAATCATCAAAATAGCTCCAAAAAGAATGAAAATTAGCATGTTTTCACTTTTCATCTCTTCAAGACTTAAAAACACAAAAACTAACAAAATAAAGCATAATAGAGCATAAATACACTAAAAAACATAGGAAAATGACTATAAAAATAGGGCATATTTTGGTCTAATCAGAAAGGAAGGCAACTTATCTTGCTGTCAAAGTCTGATTGGCTATCCTTGGCCTTGAGAGGGCTCTGATTGGCCCATGTCAGCTACCACCTGAGAAAAATTACCAGCTCAACATCGTTACTCTTCCTACCAACAAAATCTGCAAGAAAATAAAACAGGGGGCAGAACGAAATTAGGTAGTTGCTAAAATGAAAATGGGCAAAACAAAAGGGACGAGGAGAGAAATTGCTCACCTATAGAACAATGACTCACTTGACAGCTCATCGTTTCTATCCCTTTGCAAATAGAAATCGCACATACTAAAAAAAGGAAAAAATCAAAATTTAAAATGAGGAGGATAATACAAAAAGTGAGTCGAGAGAGCAGGTGGGATTTTTAGGGTTGAAACACCCTTTAAATACCTTCATTTTCATTCTCATCAGTACGGTATCCATCAGAGAGAGAAAGTGAACTATAGAGAGAGAAAGAAAAGCTTTGATTTTTCTAGGGTTCCAAGCATCGACATTTGGGGTTTTCGAATGAAAAGGCTTTTTCCTAAAATTGATTGAGGGTTTTGAAGGGATGATGGAGTAGAGTGTTACGGTAGAGTTTAGTGGTGTCTCGCCAGTTGCCTTGGCCGGAACTTCGAATCCAAAGTCGCTGCTAGTGTCAAAATTGAAGAAGCCTGAGGCTTTTGGTTCGAGGAAGACGATAATGAGCTTCTCTTTAAGTGTCTGGTGGATGAGTCGATTGAAAACCCCATGTAAGGGATGAGCTCGTGAAGATTTCGTAGCAAACGCCTTGGGTTTGAAGGGTTCGTCGAGGAAGAAGAAGAAGAAAGGAAAAAAGAAGAAGAAAAGGATTTTAGGAAAAAGGAAAGGACCCGGAGCAATAAGACACCATTTCAAGCTTTCCAGAAGGGAAAAATCTCGGCTTTTGTGAGTCAACTCTCCAATCCTTTAAATTTAATTCTTTCAGCTTTGATTTTTGCTAAGATTTGATGCGATTTGGGAATTGATTGTTGCTGTCTAGTTTAATTTAAGGCTTATTACTTCCATTTTTGATAAATGAGTTAGATATTTAAGTAATTTATGCTTGTAAATGATTAACTTCATGGTGGGTCTAGGTTTAAAAGTGCTGGCTTGTTAATTACAAAGTTGAAATTTGAGTAAAGTTAGTCTTTTTAGGGTTGGTAAACAAGTGTTTATTTAGAAATTGGCTTTTAAGTTTTAAAGATTGGATTTCTAGTTAATAAAGATGTAAAAAGTTAGTCATTTTGGTAGTAATGGACTATGGTTAGCTCAAAGATTAGGTTTTTTGCCAAAAAGATGTGAGATTTAGTCTCTAATGGATTAGAGTTTGATTAAAAGTTGGATTTTTAGTTCAAAGTTTAAGTCTTTAGCCAAAAAAATGTAGAAATTGGTTATTAATAGGTTTAAGACTAGTTTTTAAAATTGGCTTTAGGGTAAAGTTTAGATTTTGGTAAAGAGTAACTTCTTATGATAAGGAGTAGGTATTAGGTTTAATTTGCCCTAGCTTTAGGTTTAATTAGAGGTAATTAAGCCTTTACGGAAAGAATCATAGTTAATCTCATAATTTATTTACGATTAAGGACTCACTAAGTAATTATGACGATTAGTGCAAGTCTGATCGGTCGTCAGCAATCATAAAAATAATCCCCACAAAAACCTAACTAAGTAGATAGGGTAAGCAGGGGTCGAATCCCACAGAGAAGGGGAATAGACTTATTCAAAGATAAAATCTTCTCTAAGAATCACTCAAAAACAGGGTATTAAAAATAGCAATTATAAAGAAAAGCAATTAAACTAAAAATAAAGCAAAGCAAATTAAATCTAAACTATTACAATTAATAAAGAAAACAATAATAAGAAAGCATACAAGATGAATTTAATATTTTATTCTTGATTAGATAATTGGTCAAGGGAAAACCCTAACATGCTTATTATATAAAGATCCCTCTCAGGTTAAATTATCCCTTTTATTACTTAATAATCAATTTCCTTCTCAGGGTGAAAGATTAAAGCATTAAGAACAATTATTCACACATGCATAACAAGTAAAACCAAACTTATTCATGATTAATAAATAAGGATTACTAATCCCATTGGACAACTTCTTAGCCTACCCAATTTGTTACCACACAATCAAACTTGAGTTCTCACTCTAAGCTTAGATTTAACTATAGATCTATCCAATTACATCATTAGTGGCCACATAAATCAATAATCACCAAGATCATAAAATAAAACATAGATTAGCAAACTATCAATCAAGAACAAATATCAAATTATAAGCACACAAATCTCACCATAATTAATTGATTAAAATTACCAAAGGATAAGAAGTATTAAGAATTTAGCTACTCATTGGTTTTTCCAAATCCATGAGAAACTTAAGAAAACTTACAAACTTGACGAATTCTCCCCTTGGATCAACTAGGGATATCGCATTCCTCTCTTCAAGAGAGGGGGCGAAACCCTCTTCTAAAACTAGAGAAAAATAAAAGATGAAGAGAAAAAGAGATCTAAAATTGTATCTAGGTAACTACATAAGGTGGGTATTTATAGTGGACTAATTAGACTCCTAATAGACTTAGGAATCAACCCTAACAACCCCTAGGTCGGTTTTAAGCCTTAACTTGGTCTCCAAGTTGGATTAAAAGTCTTCCTAGAATAAAATTTGGTGTTCAGCAAAATTCTGGAATCATGCAGAAACTTCGACAGTAATTTCGGGCTTGAAGATGGCAGAACTGGGCTTTGGGCTTCGAAGAAAAGTTGTAGATCTCAGAGTCCTATTTCCAACGACTACTCACACACCTTATTTGGAGGTCTGAGTAGAAAGTTATGGCCTTTTTACCGAGATTGTGCTGAATCCTAATCCAAATAGGAAAGGGTTGCGGGAATTTGAATATTTCATTGGGCTTGTGCGGCACAAATTGGGATTTTAACTCCAATTGTGGGCTCATATGGGCTGAATATTATCCCATATAAAATATTCAAAAGTCCATGTCTTCAAAGTCTTCTCCATAGCCTTATCTTCAATCCTTCTCGATTTAACCTCAATCCTCAATTCTTGCTTCTTGAAATATTTCTTCAATGGTCTTCAATTCTTCAAATTATTTTTGATAAATCTTCAATCACGAACTTCGAATCTCCAAATCTTCACTTGAAATTGCTAAGTCCATATTTGTGACAAAAGTCATCAAATTAGCTCCAAAAATAGTGAAAAACAACAAGTTTCCACTTTTCTTGTCTTCAAGACCTAAAAACACAAATACTTACAAAATAGAGTTAAATCATACATAAAAATACCAAAAAACATAGGAAAATGATCATAAAAATAGGGTTAATTTTGGCTCGATCATAATTTCCCCCACACTAAACCTTTGCTAGTCCCTAGCAAACTAATGCATAAAAACTAAGAAAACAAAAACAAAGACTAACTAGACTAATGCAAATATAGATTCCACTTTCGTAGGTGTACGGCGGCACATAGCACGTGACGCAAGCCATTTAAACCAATGTATGTCTGTACTGAAGGTGTTATGTGACCTGAGGGTTTACTTAACTAGGACGACACCCACAAACATGTTTAAGACTAGACTCGATAGACTCATGGATTAGTATGAAAAACAGAACAAATTTTGTACAAATCTATGTTTGATCTTTAAAATCCGTTCTTGTCTAAAAATCAATTTTGAATGCATACACATATCAAGGATCAATGCAATTATGAAATCAAAATAACAAAGAATAATAAGAGCACTCAATACAAAAAAAAAAAAAACAAGCATATTTATTCTGAAGTAACCATAATTAAAGTAGTTCTAATCACTCATCATTCATCACATCCTATAACTACTTCTTTCCATAAGCTTATGTTTTCATCTTTATCTCCACTACTCAAAGGAAAATAATATCATGGATACAAATCAAGGGTTTTCGTGTGTTATAATAGATTTTCAAGGGTAATTTTTTAGAAAATAAGGTTACTAACCTTGAAGTGTTCATGATTTGGGGTTACTAACTCATTTTTTTTTATTTTGAGGTTACTAACACTCTTTTGTTTTTTTAGAGGGACAATACTTCCGCAATTCCATGTCTTTAATCTCTTTTAGGGTTACTAACGCCTGCGTTTTTTTTTTAAAGAGTGGCAGTGGAAAGATCAAAAATACTTCTTCTCCTCTTCATGAAAACACTTCTTTTTATAAAAAAAGATTTTTTAACTACCCTTTTTATAAGTAGTCCCCACACTTGTTCTTGGCATATCCATAACATACTTTCATAATTGTAATTTCAACAAGATTAAACACAAGTTCTAGAAATAGATAATCATAGAAGCAATAAATAAATAAGATCATATCACAAACCTTAATTATACCTAATTCTAATAAATAAAATGACATGTTAAAATTCAATCAATGAATAAAGCATTCTTAAAAATTATAAGCATTCATTAATCATAATTGAATCAGTTGCTCAATATATGCATGAAAAATTCAAAATTTTCGAAAAATTTCATGGTATGGATCTATGCATGTAGACTCTCTCCCCCACACTTAAAAGACACATTGTCCTCAATGTATGTGCATATGAATTTTGACAAAAAAATCAAAAAGTTTAAGTTTTTGAAATTTTTGGAAAAATCATGTGATTGCAAATGTGTAAAAAGTATGGTTAAAAATAGATGAGCTAATGAAATACTTGACTCACAAAGAAAGTGTGAACCAATCAAGTAATTCAAGCAATTCAAATCATCAATCATATAAATCATAGCATATGAGTCATAATAAAGATCCAAATCAAAGCATAGAAAACAAATAAGATACAAATGCATACATCTAATTCAAATCAAGGAATAGGCAATCAAAGCAAAGCAATAATCAATCAAAGCAATGCAAGAAAAAATAAATGGAGATAAGTTTAAGAACGTTTCTCTATTTCCAAGCATAAGCTATATTCGTTTTCCTTTGCAATTTCCAAAAACGTAGAATCCATTTGTTCGCCTTTGAATCCTTAATATAAAATCCTAAAAAGAAAAACAAAAACAGAACTAAAAAGAAAATTAATATGTTAGTAAATTCTTGGGTTGCCTCCCAAGCAGCGCCTTTCTTTAATATCTTTGGCTAGACTTTCCTTCATCTCCTTTGTTAGGGTGGATCATACTACTTCAAAGCAAAAAGCAAAAGATTGGAAGAATATGAGCACAAAAATAGGATAGTGAAAAGAAGAGATAAGGAAAGAAATCACCAATTTTGTTTAGGACGACTCCATGAATGGCTAGGAATGACAATGCCATCTTTGTTGCCGTGAGTGGTTTATATGTTCCAAAAATTGGTCATCAACAAGACTCAGCATACTTGTGTCTTTCAACTCAGGATGTCCAAGTGGCTCATCGTTAGGCTCTTCCTTGTGCTCTGCGAAACTTGGAGGAGAAGGTGAAGGGTTGTCCATCTTGATATCTTCTTTCGATGCTTCTGATTCTTCTTGCACAATCTTGAAAGCCTCCTTTGGTATCGCATGGTTCATCATCCTCATCATTGAAGAAAAATTGAAAGGAGTCTTGTAAATCAAGTTCATATGGTTCTGAACCATCCCTTGTTTCACTTGACACTTCTTCTAATTCCTTCACAATTGGGACTTCGGTAACTTCACGAAATTCACCTCCAATCTTACTTGATTCAGAATGGATAGGGTCATCCCTTGACAATGTTGTTGCGTCTGCCACATGATGTCTTTGTGTAGTCTCTGCCAATTCGTCAACTTGTTTCCATCATTCCTTGGGAACTTGATTAATTACTGCAACTAAAGGAATGTTTACCTCCATCCTCTGAAGTGAATCGAGTTGGCTTTCTTCACTGCATGTCTTTCTTTGTGGCGTAAACCTTTGAGGAAACAGTGGTGGATAGTAGGTGGTTTCCATCTCTTTCATCCCCTCGAATCTCCCTTTTCTCCTTACAAAGCGTTGAGAGGCTTTTGGTGATGAAGAGATGATCGGTCGTTGGCAATCACAAAAATAATCTCAACAATTTCTAACTAAAAATAGCTAGGGCAAGTAAGGGTCTAATCCACAAAGAGATAGGATATTCTTCTTTTTCCAATTATTTTACTTAAAACAAACAATCAAAGAAAAGGATTTTGAAAGTAAAACTAAATTAAATCAAACAAACAATTAAAATTAACTAAGAAAGCAATAAAGAGAATTAAAGAAAACAATCAATCAGAAAAAAGTGAATAAATTGAGAAAACAATTAAAATTAAAAAAAAAAACCTCCAACATAGAATTAATATCCCTCTTGACAAAAATAACATGGATCATTGATATTTAAAAATTATGAAAACATTGGATAGCTTGTTTGGAATTAAATCCAAAATTTACCAAATTAGATAAAAGGTATATTTTCCAGCTTAATTTATCCCCTTTATTCATAACAACCAATTTCCTTATGAGGGCTTAGAGATTGCTAAGAACAAAGCATTAAGAACTAGTAATTTATGAACAAGCACAACAAACAATTAATTATCTATTGATTCTTAAATCCCTTGGAAGGAAGTATTAGTTCTCCTCCAATTGCTACAAACAATTAAATCTGAAGTATTAGTTCTAGACTTAATTTAGCTAATGTTGACTTAATTTATCAAGATAGTGTCGACTCCAATCCATCAAAACAAGCAACATAGGATTAAAACAGAGAATTAAGAGATACCCAAAACAATTTTCATATAAAAGCACAAAATTTCACCATGATATAAGTCAAGAGATCAATTAAATTCTATATTGGAGAAAAGAAAAAGATTACTCACTCATGAATTGAGTGAGCATCCAAAGAAAAGAAGAAAAACTTATCTATGGATGAGAAGAAGAAGGGGGGCGGCGGGTCCAAGCTCTCCAAATCTTCAACTTCTACAATATTGTCTAAAGGGAATAGAATACAATACAATACATAAAAACCTAGATCTAAGGTGGCTATTTATAGTGGAAATAACCCTAAAGACTCCAATTACACTTAGGATAGGACTCTAGGACGGTTTAAGGGCTGACTTGGTCTCCAAGTTGGCTTAAAAGTCTTCCTAGGCCGAAATCCTAGTGAAATTAGGATCCTGAAATTTTCTGGAATCGTGTAGAGATTTCGACAGCAATTTCGGGCTTGAAAACGCAGAACTGGGCTTTGGGCTTCAAATGAAAGTTGTATACCTCAGAATTAGCTTTCCAACGCCTACTCACGGGTCTAAGATGGAGGTCTGAGCAGAAAGTTATGGCCTTTTTACTAAGACTGCGGTGAATCCTAATCCAATTAGGACTAGTATGCGGGAATAAGCGGTGATGTAGTGGTAAGCGAAGAAAAACAAGATCCTTGAACGATCAAGAAATATAGGGTTTGAGAACAATCTCAACTTTGGAAAAATATTCCGCAAAAGATTTATTTAAAGAAAAATAGAATTCAAAGAGTTGTTTAATTTCTGAACTAAAAGGCCTTTATATAGGCAAACTAAATACCTAAGTCCAAGTCAACATAGGACTAGGAAAATAAAAGACTCCATCCTAAATAAACTAGGAAATAATTAAAATAGCAAAAAAGAAATAATTAAAAATAAATTAACGTCCTGCGTCAGTCCCCTCCACTTGAAGAGAACTCAACCTCGAGTTGATCTTTGGATACAATGGCTTCTCGGAAGAATGAAACTTGTACAGATCAGCAACATTGAAGGTCCTTGAAATGACCCAAGTTTCTGGTAAGTCAATGACATAGGCATTGTCATTGATCTTCTTCAGCACCTTGTACGGACCATACTTCTTCGGCTTCAATTTGTTGTAAGTGCCAATAGGGAACCTCTCTTTCCTCAAGAACACCATGACTTCATCCCCTTCCTTGAACACTAATTCCCTATGATGTTTGTCAGCAGCAGCCTTGTACTTAGCATTGGTTTTCTCCAACCTTTTCTTCACCTCGGCTTGAACCTCTTGAACTTGCTCGGCCAAGTTTTTAGTAGCAACACTAATACCAGGAACTCTAGGAAGCTTCACCAAATCTACAACATGATTTGGACTTTGCATATAAACCAAAGAAAAAAGGTGACTTGCCTGTAGCACTATGCACAACATTGTTGTAAGCAAATTCCGCTTGAGCCAAAGCGAAATCCCACTATCTAGGCTTATCTCCACAAATGCTTCTAATCAGATTTCCCAAAGTTCTATTGAGTGCTTCAGTTTGACCATCAGTTTGCGGATGAGCAGTAGTACTAAACTTCAAAGAAGAATCAAACAACTTCCATAAGGGCAACCAAAAATGACTTAAAAACCTGGCATCACGGTCTGAAGTGATAGACTTTGGCACTCCATGCAATCTGACAATCTCCTTGAAGAACAGTTTTGCAACCCCTGAAGCATCAGTCATCTTACTACATGGAATGAAATGTCCCATCTTTGAAAACCTATCCACCAAAACAAAAACAGAATCCATACCTCGTTGAGTTCGTGGTAAACCCAAAACGAAATCCATGGACAAGTCCTCCGAAATTCGATCAGGTACTGGTAAAGGCATGTAAAGACCAGTGTTTTGAGCTTGGCCTTTGGCAGTTTGGCACACATAGCAAGACTTTACAATCTTCCCCACATCTCGCTTAAGTTGAGGCCAATAAAACCTCTCCTCCAATGCAGCTATAGTCTTATCCCTACTAAGATGCCCAGCTAAACCGCCACCATGCAAGTCTTTAATCAACTTCTCCCTTAAAGAAGAGCAAGGAAGACACAACCTATTCTTCTTCATCAAGTATCCATCATGAATATGAAATTCTCCACCAGGTTGCTTAAGTTGACAATCTCGCCAAATTCCTTTGAAGTCCTCATCTTCTTCATACAACTCTTTCAAATAGTCAAATCCAACAACTTCATTGCTAAGAGTCGTCAAGAGAATTGCCCTCCTACTAAGAGCATCAGCCACACGATTCTGGACTCTGGATTTATGTTTCAACACAAAAGGAAACTTCTGAAGAAAAGTTACCCACCTTGCGTGCATGTTGCTCGAAATCCGTCGCTGGTTGTTCAAGTGCTTTAAGGCTTCATGGTCTGAATACAGAATGAACTCCTTACCTATGAGATAGTGCTCCGAAGTCTTCAGTGCTCTTACAACTGCATAAAACTCCTTCTCATAAGTTGACCACTTTTGTCTAGCCTCACTAAGCTTCTCTCTAAAGTAAGCCACGAGTCTCTTCTCCTGAGATAAAACAGCTCTAATACGAATTCCACTAGCATCAACATCCACTTCAAACAAATTCTCAAAGGAAGGTAAAGCCAATACTGGTGCAGTACTTAGCTTCTCTTTGATCAAGGCAAAGCTTTTCTCTTCTTCTTCACCCCATTGAAACTTCCCTTTCTTCAGACAATCAGTGATGGGTGCCACAATGCTACTAAAATTCTTAATAAACCTTCGATAAAAGGTTGCAAGCCCATGGAAACTGTGGACCTCAGAAACTGTTTTCGGAGTTGGCCATTCCTTAATAGCCTTAATCTTCTCCTCATAAACCTTAATTCCATTAGCACTAACCACATAACCCAAGAATAACAACTGACTAGTCATGAAGCTACACTTCTTCAAATTAACAAACAACTGATTCTTTTGCAAGACAGTTAGCACTTCCCTCAAATGTTCAATATGCTCAACATCACTGGCACTATAAATCAGGATATCATCAAAATAAACAACCACAAACTTTCCAATGAAGGGTTTAAGTACCTGATTCATAAGATGCATGAAAGTGCTAGGAGCATTTGACAATCCGAATGGCATCACCAACCATTCGAAAAGGCCATCCTTTGTTTTGAAAGCAGTCTTCCATTCGTCACCTGGCCTAATTTGGATTTGATGGTACCCAGTCCTCAAGTCAATCTTCGAGAACATCTTGGGTCCATCTAACTGGTCAAGCATGTCATCCAGCCTTGGAATAGGAAACTTGTACCCAATGGTGATCTTGTTGATTGCTCTGCTATCCACAACCATCCTCCAACTCCCATCTTTCTTTGGAGTGAGCAAAGCTGGAACTGCACATGGACTCATGCTTTCTCTAACATGTCCCTTACTAAGCAACTCCTCTACTTTGTCCCTAAATATTTCATTTTCCTTGGGACTCATCCTATAGTGTGGAAGGTTTGGGAGACTAGCATCAAGGATCAAATCAATGTGGTGTTGAATATCCCTCATTGGTGGTAAACCTTCTGGCAGATCATCAGGCACAATATCTCGAAATTCTTCCAATAGTGGTTTCACCAGCTTCGGGATCTCCTCTTACTCCATATTCAAAACATCTTTCACAATTAGTACATGAAGCTCTTTGGTCTCCTTATAGGCCGCCTCGAACTCGCTTTCTTTATCGACGAGAATGAATTTCCCCTCCACTTTAGAAGCTTTGGGTTTGCTTTTCCTCCACATGGGCAATAAAGTGTAAATCTTCCCATCTTTCTCAATCTTGTAAGCATTGGATCTTCCTTGGTTCCTCACATCTCGATCATAATGCCAGGGCCGACCCAACAATACATCACAAGCCTCCATGTCTATAACATCACAATAGACTTCATCTGTATAAGCCCCCATAGAGAATGCGACCTTACACCTTTCGCTCACACGAATGTCATCAACTTCTTTAATCCACCATACCTTATAGGGCTCAGGATTGAAGACAAGTCATGAATAAGCCCGGAAGCTAAGGAATTTTGGATATTTTATATGGGATAATACTCAGCCCATATAAGCCCACAATTGGAATTAAATAGCCAATTTGTGCCGCCTATATCCAAGGAAATATCCAATTCTCGCATATTCCCACTTCTAGTCTTAACAGGATTAGGATTCAGCGCAGCCTCAATAAAAAGGCCATAACTTTCTGCTCAGATATCCGTTTTAGGCCCGTGCATAGGCGTTGGAAAGCTAACTCCGAGATCTACAACTTTCCTTTGAAGTCCAAGATCCAGTTCTGCCATCTTCAAGCCCAAAAACACCGTCGAAGTTCCTGCACGAATCCAGAATTTTTCAGGATCCTATTTTGACTAGGATTTTGGTTCTAGGAAGACTTTTAAGGCAACTTGGATACCAAGTCAGCCTCTAAACCGTCCTAGACTCCTATCCTACTTAGAATTGGAGTTTCTAGGGTTATTTCCACTATAAATAGCCACCCTATGTAACACAAATCACATACCCACATACACATAATTTTTTCTTCTTCTTTTTCTCTTCTAGTTCTAGTTTTTCTTCTAGTTTTAGGGCTAGGATGCCGCCACCCTCTCTTTGCATAGAGAGGGGTGGCAACCCTAGGTTATTCAAGAGGAGGATTTCTCCCCCAAGGTCTTGTAAGTTTTCTTATGCCTCTCATGGATTTAGTAGCTAAATTCTTAATACTTCTTATCCTTTGGTGAATTCAATCAATTGATGATTGTGAGATTTTTGTCCTTATAATTTGATATTTTGTTTTCTTATGCCTCTATTTTATTACACAATCTTGATTCTTATTGATTCATAGTGGCCACTAAAGAGATAATTTGATAGATCTTCTGTTAAATCGAACAAGACTGTTAACACATGAGTTACCTAGGTAAGCCATTATTGATTCATAGTGGCCACTAAAGGATAATATTGATGTCCCTGATTCCTAGGTCTAAAATCCGCTTGATCTGCCGAGTGTACCTCCCCTTCCTTTTTTTTGTATCCTTTCCTGACAGGATCACTCACCTCGTCTAGGTATCCCATTTTGATTGCCGCCTCCATAGCCTCTCCAATTACTATTAAGCTTGAGAATGATTCTGTGATCTTTGGGAGTAATGCCTTGAAGTACTCTTTAGGCAAGGTTCTCAGAAATAAAGAATTTACTTCCCTCTCGGGGAGTGAAGGAATCAACATGGCTACTTCCCTGAAACGTTGACCATAAGCCGTTAATGATTCATCTGGCCTCCTTGACATGTTCGTCAGAGTATCTCTAGTGGGAGCCAAATCCATTAGATATCTAAAATGCGCCAGAAAGGCCTTGGTCATGTCACTCCAGCTCTCAATACTTCTTGGGTCCAATTGATTGTACCATGTGATTGCTGACCCAGTTAAGCTGAACATAAAGCTGTACATCAAAAACTTATCATCAGTTGAAAAAGGTGCCATCTTGTTCTGAAAACTAAGCACATGATCTCTAGGGTTCTTTGTTTCGTCATATTTCTCAAATTCTGGCATTTTAAATTTGGGAGGGATGACTACCCCTTTGGCCAAAGCAGTATTCCCAGTACTTGGGATCCCGTAATCCTGGACTCCGTCTACGCCTTTCAACCTATCCTCTTTTCTGCCTTCAATCTTCTGCCAAAGTTTCTCTGCTTCAACCACTTTGTTTGAACTATCTTCTTTGTTGCAGCTATCCCTGGCTGATTTAAATAAGAGTGGTCTTGTGGCAAGGACGTAGATGACATGCCAACCCTGGTATAAAGCCCTGGACGGGGAGGGTAGAAAGTCCCATCTGCTATTCCTGATGAAAAATTGAATTGTGCCCCACCAGATGTTAAGGGATCCGAGACAAAAGGCCTATTTGCCGTTCTCGATAGTGGTGGAAAGACGAATTGGGTTCCAAAAGGATTAACATTCTCAGTTGGTACCCCTGTCAAGCCTGAACTCGCTCCAGTCAATCCTGAGTTTGCTCGGAATATCCCTTCAATCGGGTCCTCTATATTCTGAGTTTCGTCTGCTAAGTTTTTCCCTTTCATCAATTGCATTAACATTCCTTTCATCTGCCCCATCTGAGCATTTGTAGCTTCTTCTCGGCGCTTCGCCTCTTCATCTCGGCGAGCGATCTCTTCATTCAGACGCTGAATTTCTGCAGTCTGCTTGTCCATTTTCTTAGTGTTGGACCTAGTGTTATATTGCCGAGTTTGCTGGTATTGTTTTCTGGGTCGTGCTATCTTGATTCTTTCCTGAGTTAAACGCCGAAGATTGTTATTACCTTATTATTGGTTCATTTCAAATATGTTTTAAGATGCAATGAAGATGTGGGCCCCCCCCAATAGTTGGTTAGAACCCCACGGGACAAAAGCCGTGGCCATCACAAGTCTTGTTATCAATCAGGGCTTTTGTCCTTATGCATGTGATGTCATGATGCATGAACCTATTCATTACTTAAGATAGAGAGAAAAATGGGATTTATTGCCTCATAAAACAAATGATTCTAACTCATCATCTTCGTCTATGATAAATGATGAATCCGCCTATTATGGATGTAAAATGCAACAAAAAAAGGACAAGAAAAGGGCAACAATAAAAGAAATTAGTTAGCATCATATATAAAGGAATAATTGCTTGAATTTAAATGAATAATAATACATTGGTGCCCTTTGAAAGAACAAAACATTTTCTGTTTTCGAAAATTCGAGCCTTGGGCTCTTCGTGGGCAGGGAGTCCAATAGTTAGGGTAATACGATTACCCATTCATCCATGGTCAAGATAATAAATAAAGAAATAAGACAGTAAAGGTAAGAATGTTCCTTTCGTGTACCTAGGTTCGCCTTCATAGGGTTTGGCTCTAACTAGGCAAGATATCAGGGTAGCTATATGCTGGGTAAGGCTTCTTGGTTCTAGAGGTTCTCAAACTGTTCTTACTGACGCCCACTCTATGCTAGTAAGGCCCCCCAATCCTGACCTATTATAGGCTCACTGGAAAGGGTTCAGTTTGAGTGGAGGTGTTTCACTAAAAACCCGCACGGTGACTATTGCCACACGAGGGCTAGCTACTTTGCCTCCTCCTAAATAGGTAAGAGCTCCGGTGTAAGCTCATGCAATGCAGATGCAAATTTAATAGTGAGTGTGTGAAGGAACATACAAACCTTTACCACAAGCCCAACCCATTATTAAACTACCCTCAAGAAAGACAAAGCATATAAGGTTAGGCCAAATATATACAAAAAATATGAAAGCATGTAAGCAAGAAAAAGTATAAAGATATGCACGAATAAACAAGAATAAAAGCAAGCAAACAACCAAATTCGGAAACCCTAGTCAACTCTAAACTAGCATTCAGTTCGACTCTCTAACGGTACCCAGCGGAGTCGCCAAGCTGTCGCAACGTGCGGGAAACTACTGTTTCTGAACTATGGAGTCGCCACTAATCTTTTTTAACCTAGGTGCGATTAGCCACCTATCAGATTATTAGACCTAATGTCAACCTAAGCTTGGCGAAAGTAACACTAAATCTAATAAACGGTCTTCTAACCAGAGTTCTAAAGTTCGGGAGTCAAGTACGCGTGGGGAAGGATTAGCACCCCCACGACGCCCGTTAAAAGACAGCACTGACTAGTCTAGACTTAACAATGGGTTTCTCATACTGGTTGTTTCTATTTTTTAATATTTTGATGCCAAAACTCTTTTATTCACCTTTGAAATTAATCAAATAAACAAGGACTAGGAAAATAAAAGACTCCATCCTAAATAAACTAGGAAATAATTAAAATAGCAAAAATTAAATTAACGTCCTGCGTCAAGTGGGAATTGGATATTTCTTTGGATATAGGCGGCACAAATTAGGATTTTAATTCCAATTGTGGCCTTGTATGGGCTGAGTATTATCCCATACAAAATATCCAAAAATCCAAAACTTCTGGGCTTCTTCATGGCTTGCCTTCAATCCTTCGCAATTAAAGCTCCAATCTTCAATCCTTGCTTCTTGAGATAATTCTTCAATCATCTTCAAATCTTCAAATTATCTTCAATAAGTCTTCAAACACGAACTTCGAATCTCCAACTCTATACTCAAAATTACTTTGCTCATATCTGTGTAAAAAGTCATCAAAATAGCTTAAAAAGTAGTGAAAACTGACCAATTTTTAATTTCAAATCTCATAAAGACTCAAAACACAAATATTATCAAAATAACATATATTTAAGCATAAATAGATCCAAAAACATAATAAAATAGCCATAAAAGTAGGGTTGTTTTTTACTCGATCATATTTTACCCCACACTTGAAATTTGCCAGTCCCTTGGCAAATCAATGTGTAAGTTAATAAAAACCAATTTTTTTAAAAAATATCAATTTCAATTCATACAAATATCAAGAATCAATTTAACCATGAAATCAAAATGTCAAAGAATAATAACAATGCTCAATTCAAAAGATCAAGAAATAACAAGCATCATCATTCTTAAGTAGGCATAATCAAAGCAGTTTTAATCACTTATCATTCTTGACATCCTACAACTACCTCTTCCTATAGGCCCATGTTTTCCTCTTTTTCTCTATTACTCAAAAGATTGCAATGTCATAAATATAAATCAAGGGTCATTGTGGGTTATAATAGATTTTCAAGGGTAATTGTTTTTTAGTAGAAAATTGAGGTTACTAACCTCTAAAGTGTTCATGATTTAGGGGATACTAACTCCCTTTTTTATTTTGAGGCTACTAGCACTCTAGAAGGACTCCTTTTTTTTTTTCAAAGGGACAATATTTCTGCAGTTACGTGCCTCTTATTCTCTTTCCAAGCATTACTAACTCCTTTTGTTTAAGAAAAGAGTGACAACAATGGATTTTTTTTTTATAGAAATACCTCTTCTCCTCTATCATGAAAACACTTTCTTTCTATGAAAACAATTTTTTTTGTAATTACCCTTTATATAGATAGTCCCCCACACTTATTCTTGACATATCCATGACATACTTTCTTAATCATAATTTCAATCAAGATTCAACACAAGTTCTAGAAATAGATAATCGTAGAAGCAATGAATGAATAAGATCATATCACAAACTTCAATTATACCTAATTCTAAGAAATCAAACAACATGCTATAAATCAATCAATGAATAAAGCATTCTTAAAAATTCTAAGCATTCATCAATCATAATCAAATCAATAATTCAATATATGCATGGAAAATTCAAAAACTCGAAAATTTCAAATTGCAAAAATCTTTTTTTTTTGTCGAAAATCAATTTTCCAAAAATTGAGGGAATAAAATATGATCAATCAAAAACAATCCAAAAACAATCAATTCCTAAATTCTAAATTCTTATGCAAACTGTTGCGCCAAAAATCTCTTGCTAGAGTTTTCGCGGAGAATTCTTTATGACAGCATAAGGGCGTGCCAGTCAATTTGCTGAAATTGACAAAGAGGTTGTAAAAACTGGATCTGGTGCACGGAGCAGTAGATTAAAAGATCAGAGCGATTGTAGGGACTGGATCAAAGTCACACCGGAGCATCTAAATCATTGGATCCACAGACAATTGTTCTTCATAACTGGGTCTTCCTCTAACTGGATCTGATCTGGGAGATCTGTTTTGATTGTAATTGAAATTGAAAAGAAAATAACAATTTGATTTGTTATTTCTGAAAGAGAAACATGTGTACAGTGTTTTTATGTCCGGAGACAAGATTGAAACAAGAGACAAACACTACAAGAGTGTTTGAATGTCCTGAGACAAGATCTAAGCAAGAAAAATATGAAGAACGAGTAAGAACTCGTGATGAACAAGAGGAAAATGGCGCAGAGCCAGAGAGAAAATAAGCACAGAGCTTGTTTTTTGAGCGGAGCAAGTTTGTAGCTTCAGGAGCTGAATTTGAGATGAGTGATATCTGCTGAAACCTGAGAATGACCTCCCTTGATATCTGATTGCCTCCAACTGATGGGGAGAGGGAAAAATAGGTGTCAGGGCGCCACATTGCTTGGATGTGAGATGGAAGTCTGCCTCCTAGGTGGTTGATGACAATCCTTCCTTCTGCCTTTCACATTGCAGCAGGCTTTCGTTGCTTCTTTTGTGCTGAAATCAACTAATCTAACTACGTAGTGGCCTCCTGACATCATGATTTGGACTTTGAACACCAAGGCCACGAAATTACTCATACTTAGTCATATTTAGCTCTTCAAATCATGAAAATAATAATTAATTAAGAAAATGGCTTAAACCGGGGTGAGAAAGCCACATGTCCTTAACTGAAAAGAGTGTAAAAGTTGCAAACGATCTCGGAATTAACCCAAATTTCACCAGTAGGCTTAGATTATCTCCATAAGACTATGGAAAAAATTTCAAGTGAATTCGAGCTCCCTACCATGGTGAACTTGGTTTCACTCCCCAAAACGTCCTTAACTGAAAACCGGGCATAAGTTTTTACTCCGATGTCAGAATAGGATGAAATTTTACCAAGATGACCTACATAGCTCAAGGATCATCATGGTATGCTCCTTGGTAGAAATCGCAGCCTCTATCCTCTTCAATTGGTCAATTTTACAGTTTTGTCCTTAATTGAACAAAATACAAGTTGCAATTTCGCCTCCAGGGTGGGGAGGAGGCTAGGCGTTTTCTCCATTGTGGTAGGTCGATTATATGGAGGAGGTGTGAGGTTGAAAATCTCATGCCTCTTTCATGTGCATAGATGTTTCTCTTGCTGACAAACTTTAGCTCTCTGCCTCCTTCCTGTAGGAAGAAAGAAATATCTCTTTGCAGGGCAGAGGGTGGCCTCTCCTCTGACTGGGAGACGACTTGGGCCTTGCTATGTATGTCCATGAGGTATTTTTCATCTCATGGGCAGATGACAAGCAATTTTCCTTTTTTACTTGTTTGCCTCCCTAGCAGGCAGCAATATTCAAGGAAACTGCTTCCGATTTGATTCTCTCTGCCACTCACCTGGGTAGGAGGCGGCATATATGGAAATAATAATAATAATTTGGAAATTATTATTATTTATTAATAATTTCGGTCTTAATTAATTAATTACAATAATTTCCTAATTCACTTAATCCATTGAGATAACCCATCATAGAAGTTTTGGATAAAAAATCCTTCACTTAATCCATGATATGGGAAACTCTCACATAGTTTGTTGTACCTTTCCCAATATTGATACCACTTTTCGTCTTGTGACTGGCAACTGGCAGCAATTTTCTTTTTGACTTCAGAAAATCTTGAATTTGGAAAGTATCTTTCCAAGAATGCTTCTTGTAACCCATTCCATGAGGTGATAGATTTTGGTGGTAGACCCCAGAACCATTCTCTTGCTTTGCCCCCCAAGGTGGATGGAAAAGTTCGCAGCTTCACTTGTTCTTCAGGCATTCCAGTGATCAAAGCACACTTGGTGTAGAATTCTCGCAGATGCTCATGTGGGTTTTCATGCTCTTCTCCATGGAAAACAGGCAGCAAACGGATCACTCCTGGGTTCAATTGATAGGACATATCCATATCAGGATAATCAATGCAGAGGGGCTTCATCTCACACGTGAAATTCAATTCCCCTAGGGAACGTGATTCCTCCATTGGATTTTTCCTATAAAACCAAGATGATCAAGTGCAAATCAAATAGAAAAAAAAAGAAAAAGAAAAATAATACACAATCTCCCCGACAATGGCGCCAAAATTTATGATCGGTCGTCGGCAATCACAAAAATAATCCCAACAATTTCTAACTAAAAATAGCTAGGGCAAGTAGGGGTCGAATCCACTTCGAGATAGGATAATCTTCTTTTTCCAATTATTTTACTTAAAACAAACAATCAAAGAAAAGGATTTTGAAAGTAAAACTAAATTAAATCAAATAAACAATTAAAATTAACTAAGAAAGCAATAAAGAGAATTAAAGAAAACAATCAATCGGAAAGCAGTGAATAAATTGAGAAAACAATTAAAATTAAGAAAAACCCTCCAACATAGATTTAATATCCCTCTTAACAAAAATAACATGGATCATTGATATCTAAAAATTATGAAAACATTGGATAGCTTGTTTGGAATTAAATCCGAAATTTACCAAATTAGATAAAATGTCTCTTTATCCCTTTTATTCCTAACAACAAATTTCCTTATGAGGGCTTAGAGATTGCTAAGAACAAAGCATTAAGAACTAGTAATTTATGAACAAGCGCAACAAACAATTAATTATCTATTGATTCTTAAATCCCTTGGAAGGAAGTATCAGTTCTCCTCCAATTGCTACAAACAATTAAACCTGAAGTATTAGTTCTAGACTTAATTTAGCTAATGTTGACTTAATTTATCAAGATAGTGTCAACTCCAATCCATCAAAACAAGCAACATAGGATTAAAACAGAGAATTAAGAAATACCCTAACAATTTTCATATAAACACACAAAATCTCAACATGATATAAGTCAAGAGATCAATTAAATTCTATATTGGAGAAAAGAAAAGGATTAAACACTCATGAATTGAGTGAGCATCCAAAGAAAAGAAGAAAAACTTATCTATGGATGGGAAGAAGAAGGGGGGCGGCGGCTCCAAGCTCTCCAAATCTTCAACTTCTGCAATATTTTCTAAAGGTAATAGAATACAATACAATACATAAAAACCTAGATCTAAGGTGGCTATTTATAGTGGAAATAACCCTAAAGACTCCAATTACACTTAGGATAGGACTTTAGGACGGTTTAAGGGCTGACTTGGTCTCCAAGTTGGCTTAAAAGTCTTCCTAACCTAAAATCCTAGTGAAATTAGGATCCTGGAATTTTCTAGAATCGTGCAGAGACTTTAACAGCCATTTCGAGCTTCAAATCGACAGAACTGGGCTTTGAGTTTCGAATGAAAGTTGTAGATCTCGGAATTAGCTTTCCAACGACTACTCCCAATCCTAAAACGATGGTCTGAGCAGAAATTTATGACATTTTTACTGAGACTGCGCTGATTCCTAATCCAATTAGGACTAGTATGCGGGAATAAGCGGGAATTGGATATTTCTTTGGATATAGGCGGCACAAATTGTGATTTTAATTCCAATTGTGGGCTTATATGGGCTGAGTATTATCCCATATAAAATTTCCAAAAATCCAAAGCTTCCGGGCTTCTTCATGGCTTGTCTTCAATCCTTCGCAATTAAAGCTCCAATCTTCAATTCATGCTTCTTGAGATAATTCTTCAATCATCTTCAAATCTTCAAATTATCTTCAATAAGGCTTGAAACACGAACTTCGAATCTCCAAATCTATATTCAAAATTACTTTGCTCATATCTGTGTAAAAAGTCATCAAAATAGCTCCAAAAGTAGTGAAAATTAACAAATTCTCAATTTCACGTCTCATAAAGACTCAAAACACAAATATTATCAAAATAACATATATTTAAACATAAATAGATAAAAAAAACATAATAAAATAGCCATAAAAATAGGGTTATTTTTGGCTCGATCAAGAGAATCGATCCTTCTTGGTCTTGAATGAGTTTTCCTCGCTTCTCATTAAATCTCCATTTCCCTTGGCACTTGCTCAATGGGTACAAAAACTGGTGATGGCATCGTAGGGAAAACATGTATAGAAGGTTGTTCGGTCGTCGGCAATCATAAAAATAATCCCCACAAAAACCTAACTAAGTAGATAGGCAAGCAGGGGTCGAATCCCACAGAGAAGGGGAATAGACTTATTTAAAGGATAAAAGCTTCTCAAGAATTACTCAAAAGAATTGCTCAAAAACAGGGGATTAGAAATTAGAATTATAAAAAAAACAACTAAACTAAAAATAAAGCAAAGTAAATTAAATCTAAACTAAGGCAATTAATTAAGAAAACAATAATAACAAAGCATACTTCTTCTCCAATGGTAGAAATCAATCGAATTAACTATAGATCATTGATTTAAAAGATGAATTTAATATTTTATTCTCAGTTGATAATTGATCTAAGGAAACCCTAACATGCAAATTTAGATAAAACTCTTGATCCGGTGTGATAATTGCCCAAGAACAAAGCATTAAGAACAATTATAATTAATCACGCATGCATAACAAGTAAAACCAAACTTATTAAAATAAGGTTAATTAATCCCTTGGAAGGAAGATCCGTCGCTTCCAATTGTTAACAAACAATCAAACCCGAAGATCCTTCAAAGTTTGATTTAAAAATAGATCTATCCAATTATATCAATAGCTGCAGTTCTAAATCAATAATCATCAACATCATAAAATTAAAACATAGATTAAATAACTATCAACCAAGAACAAACATTAAATTATAAGCAGACAAATCTCACCATAATTAATTGATTAAAATCACCTAAGGATAAGAATTATTAAGAATTTGGTTACTCATGGATTTGGAAAAATCCATGAGAGGCATAAGAAAAATTACAGGACTTAAAGGGGGCAGAATTCTCCCTTTGCAAGACAAGGGATATCGCACCCCTCTATGAAAAGAGAGGGTGTCGACACCCTTAGGAAAAACTAGAAGAAAAAGACGAAAAGAAAGAGATCTAGAATTGTGAATAACTGTATGTGTGATTGTGTTACATAAGGTTGCTTGTTGAATGCATATTTTTCTATTCCTTACATGTCTTATGAAGGTGTTTTTATGACTATTTGAGGTGATTTGCTACTTAGTTTGCTCATTTGTATGTTTTAGGTACTTAAAAGGATAATTGGAGACAAAGAAAGCATATTAGAGCAAAGAAGTAGGTGTCCTGCATCAACTGACACGGGAGTGTCCCATTCTCTCCAACATGAGGATTTAGATGAAGATAATGCATTTAGAGAAGCAAGCACCTTGCCATGTGAGCAGCTTGCTTTGTTGACATGTCACCTTGAATGGGACCAAGATAGCCACATTGGAGACAAGGTGGAGCCAAGCAAGCACCTCTCCAACATTGTGACCATGACATGTGTTGATGACTTCCTTTCTCCATGTGACATGTGTTGGTCAATCTTGGTGGCTTGGAAAAACCTACGGGTGAAGCTTTCTCATGTAGTTGGATGAAGATTGCAAGTTGGTTACAAGTTGAAGATATCATCATTTGTGCATGGAAATGGGTATTTCGGCTACCTACAACCCGAATTGAGTTCACACTTCATTTGAGCTCATTTTGAGCTAATTCGGGTAGTTTAAGTTAAGTTCATGTTATGTTTACTTAAGTGTATTTAGTTGCTAATCCTAGTATATAAGCTACGGATGAAGCATTTTGCAACTTAGACTTGAATTTTGTAAACTTTGAAGACTTTGTTTTGCTTTGTAACCTTGTCTAGGTTCTTGCAAGCTTTCCTTTATCAATTGGAGTGGTGAATTAGTATCTCTTGTTGATTTGGGATTAATAGAAGCTTGTTCATCTTGTGAATTCTACTTGTGGTGAATCTGTATCAAGTTGTGTTCATTTGGTGGTGAGTTTCGATCGATTCTAGCTCTTGGTGGTGAAATCTGTATCCTTGAGTGTTTGAATCTGTGTGCTTACATTTTCATCAATTCCTTTGTGAATTGATCTTTATTTAACCCAAACACTTACCCTTAGCATTTGAAGTGCTCATTTTAAGCACTTTAAGCACACTTTACATTCGGGTATTGTTGAGAGCAACTCATTTTAAGGTCTTTTGAGCCAACCCCGTATCAAATTGGTATTCAGAGCTTTGGTTGTGTGGAGATTCATCATGTCTCAACATGGAAATGATGGGGGTAAAGTTGCACCCAATGAAACGGTTGAAAATCTTAGAGGTCTTGTGGAGACTCTTCGGGATAGACTTCATTTGATTGAAGAAAGGGAGAGACGCCGTGAGGAGAGTGAAGGGAGTTCTATCTCTCACACTAGAAGAGGAGGCCGTGGTGGTGTCTCAAGTGCTAGTTCTAGGGAACCCATACATCCGGATGATGTAAGAGCTCATTTGAGGAGATAACATCAACAACAAAGGAGAAATGAAGTAGATGATGAAGTTGGTGATGTTAATCAACAAATACAAAGGGTGGGAGATGTTGGTGCTCTTGGAAACTATGTTCATGCTTATACTCCCAAAGTTGAGATTCCTGAATATGATGGGAGAGGGCAACCTGATGATTTTCTTGATTGGTTGCACACGGTGGAAATGATTTTTGAATATCAAGAAGTTCCCAAAAATAAGCAAGTAAAGCTTGTTCCTATCAAGCTTAGAAAACATGCATCTTTGTGGTGGGAAAATCTTTTGAAGCAAATAGAAAGGAGGGGCAAAGATAAGATTCAGACATGGGACAAGATGGTCCGAGAGTAGAAGAAGAAATTCTTGCCCGAGGACTACAAGCAAGATGTTTTCATTAAGCTTCAAAACTTGAAACAAGGTGCCATGATTGTTTCAGACTATACAGCCGAGTTTGATTCCTTGATAATTAAAGCTAATATTAGTGAACCCAAGGAGCAAACAATTGCAAGGTACTTGGCTGGTTTAAGAGTTGATATTGCTAATGTTGTTTCTTTGCAGCCTTATTGGTCCTTAAATGATGTTACTAAGCTAGCCTTGTAGGTTGAGAGGCAATTGAAGTCCAAATCAGTTATGAGGTTTGGTGGCAAAGATTTTAGCAAAGGGGCAACTTCAAAGTCTCCAATTGTGTCTAAACCAAAAGGTGATGAGAAGGACAAAGGCAAGAAAGCAAATGATGATGCCGAGAAAGTTAAGTTGAGGCAAGAGAGAAAATGCTTCAAATGCCATGGTTTTGGGCATATGGCTGCAGATTGTCCTAATAGAAGAGTTGTAACTCTTGTGGAAGATAATGATGATGATAATGAAGAGGTTGAGGAAGTACCCGAGGAGGAGGAAGAGGAAGAACTCACCTATGCCGACCAAGGAGAGTCCATTGTAGTACAACAATGCTTCAAGTTGACTTAAGTAGTGGAAGGTGAAGATTGGAGTAGGAAAAATGTGTTCCATACTCGGTGTACATGTCAAGGGAAGGTGTGTATGGTGATTATTGATAGTGGGAGTTTTGAGAATTTAGCCTCGGTTGAAATGGTTGAGAAACTTGGGTTGAAGACTACTCCTCACCCCTCACCATACAAGCTTAGTTGGTTGAAGGATGAATCGGACTTGAGAGTAACCTTGGGGTGTGTAGTATCATTTTCTGTTGGGAAACACTATTCGGATGAGGTTGAGTGTGATGTTGTTCCCATGGATGCTTGTCACTTGTTACTTGGAAGTCCATGGTTGTATGATAGACATGTTGTTTATGATGGCCATGCTCACACTTACACTTTGAGGGTGAATGGCCGAAAGATCACTTTGGCTCCATTGAAGCCAAACATTGCTCCTACACCAAAGAGAGAAGCCTTGCTCATGTCTAGAAAGGAGTTGACCCGAGAGCTTAGAGGTGAGCCTATTGCTTTTGCTTTGGTTGTATTTGATGAAAATGGTGATGTGCAGAATTCGGGTTTGCACCCAAAGTTGTTGCCATTGTTTGATGAATATGGAGATGTGTTCCCGAATGATATTCCAACTGGTTTGCCTCCCTTGAGAGACATTCAACACCAAATTGATCTCATTTCAGGTTCGGTGTTACCTAATAAACCAGCATATAGAATGAGCCCTAAGGAGTATGAGGAGTTGCAAAGGCAAGTGGAGGACTTTTTACAAAAAGGGTTGATCCGAGAGAGTTTGAGTCCTTGTGCAGTTCTTACTCTTTTGGTGCCAAAGAAAGATGGTTCATGGAGGATGTGTGTTGATAGCCGAGCCATTAACAAGATCACTATTGATTATAGATTCCCCATTCCACGGCTTGATGACTTGCTTGATCAATTACATGGGGCAAAGGTGTTTTCCAAGATTGATTTAAGGAGTGGTTATCACTAGATTCGGATGAAGCCTGAAGATGAACGGAAAACAACTTTCAAGACTAGAGATGGCTTGTATGAGTGGCTTGTGATGCCATTCGGGTTGTCCAATGCACCTAGCACATTCATGAGATTTATGAACCATGTTCTCAAGCCAAGTGTAGGTGAGTGTGTAGTTGTTTATTTTGATGATATTTTGGTATATAGTCCTGATGAGGATACTCACCTTGTGCATTTGAGAAAGGTGTTTGATTTGTTGAGAAATGAGAAGCTTTATGCTAATGTGAAGAATTGCCATTTCTTCACTCATGAGGTTGCATTTTTCGGGTATGTTGTTTCGGGTGTGTAGACACCCATTTTTAGCCAATATCCTTTAAATTCAGTTCAAATTGTTTCTTAATGCGCAATTAGAGGAGTTTTGGTCACTTTAGCTTAGGTTAGCATTTAGCCTTTGGTAGGTTGCATTCCTAACTTAAAATAATAAAAGAGAGAGAGAGAGAGAGAGAGAGAGAGAAAGCCCAAAATAGTTTTCATCGCATATTACAATTACATCTGGCATATCTCATTATTCATTTCTAGTGTTGCATTAAGCTTGCATACATAGTGCACATCATATTCGCATAATAAAAAGAAGCACTTGCATAATAAAAAGGAGTACTTGGGCTGAGACCACCCCTTATTGGACTATTAACTTTAAACTTAGCTCATTGGCTTATTCGGTTTATGATGAGCTTTTAGGCATTTTAGGTTTGGACTTGCATTTAAGACGTTGTTTGTTTTTTGGGCTCCTTACTGGATACTTTGGCGCATCGGGCATGCTTTTGGGTTATCGCGAGAGAGGAAGGCCCATTTCTTTTAATTTTATCACAAAGGAAAAATGAAAGAAAATATTAATTTGTTTGTATTTATATATGATAGAAAAATGGGTCCATATCCTGTTTTGTCCTAAGCTCTCTCAAACTATTAAGCAACTTCTTCAATTAATTGGTGCCATAGAATAAAACCAACGTGGTCCCATGAAAAGTCCCTTCTCTCCATCCAATACAAACAAGCAAGAAGAAAACAGTTAGCTTCTGATGCCAAGTTGCCAGTTCTTTGCTCAAGCATCCACCATCACAAAGTCACCAGTCACTCTGCAGGAAGAAAAATAAAAGGCTCATCCCCAACATGAGAAAAGATTCCAATTCCCCTTTTGAAATCACAAGGGCAGAATTTAGCATAATTCAAATGGAAGGAAGTTAAGGAGAAGAAAAGGGCATCTCATCATTAATTGCGACATGCATCTTAAAGCAGAACATTTAAGCAGTCCACAGAGAGCATTTTTTCCATACATTAAGCATATAGTCAGTTTCAACAGTGCATTCCATAAGCATACACTTTAGTGCATATCAGCATACAAAGGCGTGTCACATTAAAGTATAGATCACTAGAACATAATTGTAGTAGCATTTTGATATAGCTTTCCTCGCAATTCTCAGTAATCATTATGGCATTCAATAAACAGTGGCAAACATTCATGGTTACAATAGTAGCATTTTGTAGTCCATAAAACAGCAAGCATATGGAATCGAGTAAGTACGAGACAATGGCATTCAAAAGTACTATAATTAAAGGAGCGCAGCGTGAATCAATGCAGTGAATATAGAGGAAGCATTCGAGTAAAGTCTAGTGTCAAGAACTGAAATTTAGAGGCCTATAACCATGAGATTTCACTTGCATTTCAAACCATCATGCATCGGGCTTGAAGTGTCACCATTGAACATGTTACATGAAGCATCACAACATAGAATTCCAGCAGAATAAAGACACCCAGCATTAGCATTTTAGTTTTAACACTTAGCTACGTGCATTGTAATTCAGTAAGGGGGCATGATAGATTCAAGGCATTTTTAATGAAAACTTCATTACATTTATCATAGCAGTGAGTTCAGTTCCAGCATAATATCATCATTCCAATTCTTAATTTATTGCATACATTATTAGTATAGATATTGCAGTGACATTGCATGTACACAAAGCATTTGCATTTCACACACATGGTATTCCAACACAGCCACAGTAGATCAAAAGCAATTGCAGAGTAAATGGGGGCAAATAAATTACCAAATGAGTTAAAATTATAGTGAACAAGTGAGAGAAATTACCAACGCCAGCTCATGCCCTCCCTTCATTTTCCCATTATCAATAAAATTACCTACAGAAGCAAACAAGAAAGGGAAGTGAGTCATCAAAAATGCTGAAACCTCGGAATGAAATATTCCCGCCTGGTGAAACAAGTGAAATCAGAAAGATCCAAAAAAGGAAAGCGATAGGAAGGCAGTAAATTTGATGACTCACCAGGGAGGACAGCTCACTAAGGCTCCATTCTTATCTCATCTCAACCACCTGCACCAGAAGAAAACAAGATATCAGAAGCAACCTGGGAAGAAAAATGACAGCTGGATTGAGGGAGTTGGTGCTCATATTTAAAAACAGGAGGCAAACACTCATTCAAGGAGGGGGGAATTTTGACATTTTTTACACACACTCTCTTGAATAGAAAACACAGGAAACTCTCTGATTTCATTCTCACCCTCACTTCACACGGTCTACCCTCTCTCAAGATAGACACTTAGAACAGCTAACACACTGATAGACTCTAGAAAAAATACCCCCTCTAAGAATTTCTCCCTGACTAAAAATTAAGAACGAGGGTTCATAGATGGGAATTTAGGAACTTCGAAGAGGAGGGTTCTTCTGTCGATAAGATAGGCACTAGGAAGAGGAGAATGAGGGAGGTGAATATATACTGAATATATACCGAAGTCGCCAGGAATCGGGATTTGGACTCTCGGGTATGGCAGGGTTCCCGACGAATATGAGTTCTGATCGAAGATTAAGTGGAGACATTCGAAGGAGGAGGAAGCGGTGAACAACATAGTAGAAATCTGAGGCCATTGGACGGTTGTACCTCGAGGACGACGGTGAAGGAAGGGCGTTGGGTCGTTCTTAGGTCGGGACTTTAAAGGCTTGAGCTTTGGAAAGTAAGGGCAGATTTGGTATGAGGGAGAGAACGAGGAGGAAACCTCGGGGTTTTGAGCTCCATTAGAACTCCGGTTGAAGTCTGGCATGGCGGCATTTGGAGTTCCGACGGTGGCAACAAAATCCGGTAGAAGGACCTAGGTGGCTAGGGTTTCAGACGGTTTGAAGAAGAGAAGAAGAAGTTGCTCTTATACTTACAGATGACCCGACCCGCCGGACCCAACTCTCCTAACCCGGCCCGTTTGGCCCACCACAATTGGGTAGTATCACTTGGACTTTTAACTTCATTTGCATACTTGGTTTTTAATCTCCTCTCATTTGGGCTTAATTTAGTTTAAGGCTTAGTTCCATTAATTAACTTAAGTAGTCTAAGTTTAAGCTATCAATAAATCATAAAAATTAAAAGAGGAAGAAAAAGAAAAGGTGGACTAATTTTACCATATGCATCCATATTTATATTTCCTTATATTGTTGTTAATGCATGCTCATTCAAGATAAATAATTGGATTCCGAGGATGGAATAATTGATTGAATTTTAGACAGTGTTTGTCTGTTACAATCCGAGTTTCCTAGGCTCGAAACATCTCAATGGGGGTCTTACCAGTTCAAGTGGAGGGTGCCCAAATAGTGTCTCTCGTATAATCACATGGTAAACCTTTTGAAATCGGATTACATTCATCAAGTGCATCCATGAATACAATCAAATGTTTAAATCAGGTAATTAAACTAAATAATGAAAGAAGAAGAGATTAGTTTAATTCTAGGTAATTAAAATAAATAGTAAAAGAAGAAGAGATTAGTTTAATTCTAGGTAATTAAACTAAATAGTAAAAGAGGAAGAGGTCAGTTTAATTCTAGGTAATTAAACTAAATAGTAAAAGAAGAAGAGGTTAGTTTAATTCTAGGTAATTAAACTAAATAGTAAAAGAAGAAGAGATTAGTTTAATTCTAGGTGATTAAACTAAATACTAAAAGAAAAAGAGATTAGTTTAATGCTAGGTAATTAAACTAAGTAGTAAGAGAAGAATAGTTTAGTTTAATTTTGGGTAATTAAACTAAATAGTAAAAGAAGAGAAGGTTAGTTTAATTCTGGGTAATTAAACTAAATAGTAAAAGAAGAAGATGTTAGTTTAATTCTAGGTAATTAAACTAAAGAGTAAAAAAGGAAGTAAACAGTAACCAGTTTAATTCGGGGTAATTAAACTAAAGATTAAAAGAAAGAGTAAACATTAATTCTGAGTAATTAAACTAAAAAGTAAAAAGTAGTAATAAGTAAAGTTGGCTTAACTCGGAGTAATCCGTAGATTCATTAAAAACCTTAAAATTTGGCATGAATAGAGTTAAGCATTAGGGATAATGACAACCAATGATAGAAACCCATAGTTAATCCTAGACTAGTCAGTGCCGTCATTTCGACGGGCATCGTGGGGGTGCTAATCCTTCCCCACGCATACCCGACTCCCGAACCATAGAATCTCTTGTTAAGTATACTTTATTAAGTGTAGTGTTACCTCCGCCAAGCTTAGGCTAACATTAGGCTTAATAATCTGATAGGTGGCTAATCGCACCATAAAAAAAGATTAGTGGCGACTCCCATCCGTAGATAGATTCTAGTAGTAGTTTCCCCACGTCGTGGGCGGCAGGTTCCCCCAGGGCCCGCGCGTTGCGATAGGGTGATGGTGTCAAAATGGATAGTGGTAAAGTTGAAGCAATTCTGAATTGCCCTACTCCTAAGTCAATTCAAGAGATTTGGAGTTTTCATGGTTTGGCATCAGTTTATAGGAGGTTCATTAAGGGGTTTAGTACTATTGTTGCTGCTATCACCGAATGCGTCAAAAGTAAAAGATTTTGTTGGACTAAGGAAGCTCAAGCTAGTTTTAATTAGTTGAAGAAGAGAGTGACCGAAGCTCCAACTTTGAAACTGCCAGATTTTAATTCACCATTTGAAGTAGAGTGTGATGCCTCGGATGTGGGCATAGGGGCTGTTTTGAGCCAAGGAAGACACCGCATTGCATTCTTTAGTGAAAAGTTGAATGAGTGCAAAAGAAAATACTCTACTTATGATAAGGAGTTATATGCTTTGGGGAGAGCTCTTGATCATTGGTCCCAATACTTGCTGCCACAGCCATTTGTGTTGTTTTCGGATCATGAGGCCTTGAAATTCATCAATCAACAACACAAGCTTAATCGGAGACATGCTAAATGGGTTGAGTTCTTGCAATCATTTAGTTTTTTTATGAAGCACAAGGCCGGGGCTCAAAATGTGGTAGCCGATGCACTTAGTAGGAAGTTCACACTTCTTACTACTATACAAGTGCAAGTTGTGGGATTTGAAGCTATTAGAGAGTTATATGAGCATGATGAGGACTTTGGAGATGCTTGGAGATCTTGTCATCATGGCCCTAGTAAGCTTTATTCTATTGTTGATGGTTATTTGTTTTATGCTAACAGATTGTGTATTCCTCGTTGTTCTTTGAGATTAGCCATTGTTGAGGAGGCTCACGGGGGTACTTTCAGTGGGCACTTTGCAAGAACAAAAACTTTGTTCATGGTGCAACAAAACTACTATTTGCCGAGACTTGAGAGGGATGTTGCTAGGCATGTATTATCATGTCGAGTTTGTCACTTGGCCAAAACAAGGAGTCAAAATAGTGGGTTGTACATTCCTTTACCGACTCCTAATGCACCATGGGAGGATGTTAGCATGGATTTTGTGCTCGGGTTACCTAGGACACAAAGGAACAAAGACTCTATCATGGTGGTGGTTAATAAATTCTAAAAAATGGCTCATTTTGTTCATTGCAACAAGACTAATGATGCTAGTCACATTGCCGAATTGTACTTCAAGGAGGTAATGAGAATACATGGTGTTCCTAGAAGCATTGTCTTGGATTGGGATGCAAAGTTCCTTAGCCATTTTTGGAGGACTATTTGGAGGAAGCTAGGGAGTACTTTAAAATTTAGTTCGGCCTATCATCCACAAACCGATGGCCAAACTGAAGTTACTAATAGGAGCTTGGGAAGCTTGTGTTGAGGAGTTATGTGGGGAAGAATATCAAGCAATGGAATTTGATTCTACCACAGATTGAGTTTGCCTACAATCGGTCATTTCACACTTCCATTGGGAGAACTCCATTTGAGGTATTTTATGGCCTTAATCCTCTTACTCCTTTGGATTTAACTCCTTGTTCTAGTGGGCAGTATAATAGTGATGCGGATGCTAGAGCCAAGGAGATTAAAAAGCTCCATAGTGATGTCCGAGAGAAGATATCACAACAAAACATCAAGTATATGCAACAAACTAACAAGCACCGTAAGTTTGTTAAACTTGATGTAGGTGACTTAGTGTGGATTCATCTAAGCAAGGGGAGGTTCAATCAAGGCCAATTTGCAAAATTGAAGCCGAGAGCCAATGGTCCATTCAAGATTGTGGAGAAGATTGGTGACAATGCATTCAAACATGATTTCCCCGAGGAATATGGTGTGTCTCCTACCTTTAACATTTTTGATCTTGTTCCATATGTTCAGGGAGATACTTCATTGCTTTTTCAACCGGGGGAGAATGACACGGGAGTGTCCCATTCTCTCCAACATGAGGATTCAGATGAAGATAATGCATTTAGAGAAGCAAGCACCTTGCCATGTGAGCAGCTTGCTTTGTTGACATGTCACCTTGAATGGGACCAAGATAGCCACGGTGGAGACAAGGTGGAGCCAAGCAAGCACCTCTCCAACATTGAGCCTAGTTGGAATTAAGCACCTTTCTTACCATGACATGTGTTGATGACTTCCTTTCTAGTGGTGGCTTGGAAAAACCTTCGGGTGAAGCTTTCTCATGTAGTTGGATGAAGATTGCAAGTTGGTTACAAGTTGAAGACATCATCATTTGTGCATGGAAATGAGTATTTCGGCTACCTACAACCCGAATTGAGTTCACACTTCATTTGAGCTCATTTTGAGCTAATTCGGGTAGTTTAAGTTAAGTTCATGTTATGTTTACTTAAGCTTGTTTTATTAGCACTAGTTAAGTGTGTTTAGTTGCTAATCCTAGTATATAAGCTACGGATGAAGCATTTTGCAACTTATACTTGAATTTTGTAAACTTTGAAGACTTTATTTTACTTTGTAACCTTGTCTAGGTTCTTGCAAACTTTCCTTTATCAATTGGAGTGGTGAATCTGTATCTCTTGTTGATTTGGGATTAATAGAAGCTTGTTCATCTTGTGAATTCTACTTGTGGTGAATCTGTAACAAGTTGTGTTCATTTGGTGGTGAGTTTCGACCGATTCTAGCTCTTGGTGGTGAAATCTGTATCCTTGAGTGGTTGAATCTATGTGCTTACATTTTCATCAATTCCTTTGTGAATTGATCTTTAGTTAACCTTAACACTACCCAAACACTTACCCTTAGGATTTGAAGTGCTCATTTTAAGCACTTTAAGCACACTTTACATTCGGGTATTGTTGAGAGCAACCCATTTTAAGGTCTTTTGAGCCAACCCTGTATCATCAACCTGGAGTGGGTCGAAATCAACCTCTGCAAAGGGTCGAAATTCACCAAAGTACAAGCTGGAAATTTTCCTGTTTCGACCTTCTGGCGGATCGAACTCAACCTTCTTCAGGGTCGGAACAGGGCTGTGAAATCAAGGCAGAAATTGGTGATGCCACGATGGGTTAAACTCTTATAGTCTTACAATTTCAATTGGACACATGACATGTTGAGCTTAGGAGATATCTTTATTACCCATAATATTTACATTAATTATTTTTATTATTTTTATTTGGGCAAAAGTGTAATTTGCCAATAATTATAATTTAGGTTAAGACTATATATTGGAATAGGCAGCCGACCTTAGTAATTAGGAATTCGAAAAATTCTAGAATTTTGTTTGGCTTGAAATGCAACTTTGGAGCAGAATGGAGATTTTCTTCATTCTTGATTATTTTGTACTCTTTCTTTTCTAGTTAATTCAACTTTAAGACTTTCAATCTCTTGGGTATTTGATTTGTGAGGCTCTACGCATATTCATCCATCTTGTAAGTATTTCTATTTTCTCTGAATTATTTGAATGATTTCATGCTTGACTATGTAGAATGGTCATCTATTGTAATTGGATATGATTTCTATTGTTAGATGAGATTCCTATATGCAATCGTAGGTAATCGAATACCTAGTAACAACTTAGACTAGCCCTCTAAGAGAATTTTGGGAATAGGTTGAATGTTGCCTATATTAGTGAACATTATCTATTGTTGGCTAAGATCTTTCTAGTTCTTAAAGCAATGGGTTACTTGAATTTAGTAGACGATTGGAACTAGGTTAGTATACTTGTTAAGATTTAGTTTACAACGTGAGTCAGGACTAATGAAGACTAAGGAAAGATAGGGATTAATGGTCGATGACGTTAATCTACGCCATCTATTTACCAAGTTAGATATTAATTGATGCCAAGGATCAAATCCTTTTATCCCAAGAGTGCGATTGTCTTGAAATTGGAATGTCTATTTAATTGTTTCTTTAATATTCCTACTAGTTTAATTTGTGTTTTATTTAGTTTAATCTCTTTCTCCATAGAAACCCCCCATTTTAGTTTAATTTATAACTTTAGGAAAGGTAATTAAAACAATAGTTCTCTGTAGGATTGAGTCGTACTTACCCTATCTATAGGTTTTGTATGATTTTTATCTTTGGTGGAATACGACACCCATCATAGCTATTTATAGTGGACTAATTAGACTCCATGTAGACTTAGAAAGGGTGTAGGACGGTTTAGAGGCTGGACTTTGTCTCCAAATTAGCTTCAAAGTCTTCCTAGAATCGAAATTAGAGTGAAATTCGGACTCTTAAAAATTCTGGAATCGCACAGTAACTTCGACAGCAATTTCGGGCTTGAAGATGGAAGAACTGGGCTTTAGGCTTCAAAGAAATGTTGTAGATCTCGGAGTTAGCTTTCCAACGCCTACTCACGGGCCGAATTTGGAGGTATGAGTAGAAAGTTATGGCCTTTTTACCGAGACTGCGCTGAAACCTATTCCAACTAGGACTAGTGTGCGGGAATTTGAATCACAAATTGGGTTTCTAACTCCAATTATGGGCTGACTATTAACCCATATAAAATATCCAATATTCCATGTCTTCAAGGTCTTCTACATAGCAAATCTTCAATCCTTCGCGATTTAACCTCAATCCTCAAGTCTTGCTTCTTGAAATAATTCTTCAATGGTCTTCAATTCTTCAAATTATCTTCAATAAATCTTCAACACGAACTTCGAATCTCCAAATCTTCACTTTAAATTGCTAAGTCCATATTTGTGCAAAAAGTCATCAAATTAGCTCCAAAAATAGTGAAAAACAACAAGTTTCCACTTTTCTTGTCTTCAAGACCTAAAAACACATACTTATAAAATAGGGTTAAAATACACTTAAAAATACTAAAAAGCATAGGAAAATGATCATAAAAATAGGGTTAATATAAATTTGATCTTCGTAGAAGAACCCATCGTAAAAATTCTGAATCAAGAGTGCTTCACTAAGGTTGTGGTATGGGCAACTTACGTAGATCTTGTTGTACCTCTCCCAATATTGGTGCCACTTTTCGTTGGGTAGCTATTGACAAGTGTTGATTTTTCTTCTGACATCAGCGCGCTTTGCATCTGGAAAGTTGTAGACACCCATTTTTGACCATACATCCTTTTTAAAATAAATTGTTTCTTAATCTGCACTATAGTCATTTAGGGGCATTTTGGTCATTTTAGTTAAATAATAGTTCATATTTAGCATATGGTAGAGTAATTAATTTAATGAGTCTTTTTAAGTTAGTATTTAGTTATCAATGGCATTCAAGGTTCAAAAACCCAAAAAGATTTTCTTCTTAGTTTTATATTACAATAGCATATCATATTTTGCATTGCACAATAGAAGAGAGTTTAGTTTTATATTAGAGTAGCATATCATATTTTGCATTGCACAATAGAAGAGAGTTAAGCGCTTGGGCCGAGCCCTCTCTTGATGGGACTGTTCGTATTAGGCGCAGTTGCTTATTAGGTTGGTTTTGGACTTGCACTTGGACATTTTAGCTTTTGACTTGCATTTGGACCTTTTAGCCTTGGATTTGCTTTTGGGCCATAATGGAGAGTGAAATCTGCTTCCTTTTGGTCTCAATAATAAAATGATTACATCTCAATTTCTCATTTTTCCATTTACAAAATAATTTTTACATTGCATTCCAAAATAAAAAAAATAGATATTGAAAAATTACAAAAAAGGGGGGTGTTTGAGAATAAAAATGGTTGCTCTCTCGTGGCTTCTCCTGGAGTGCTCGATTTCACTTTGCTTTCCTTTCTATTGCATCTTGATTGAATCCCTTGTGCTTCAAGTTCATCAAACTGCTTTGTCGAACACAAAAAAAAAAAAAAAAAAATCAGCAAGCCACAAACATGTGCTTGAATCAAAGGCAATGAGCAGGAAGCAGAGTTGTTGGAGCATGGGCATAACAGTGGCAGCAAACTGCAAAGCAATTAAAGGAAAATACATAGACCATCAAGCAACAGAATTCAGTCAAGCAAGCAAGCAGCCACTGTCCATCTTGAACAGTGCCATTGCCTTACAATTTCAGTCTCACATTCGATCATTCAGCAAATTGGTGGCATTAGAGGACATAACGCTTTGATCCCCGCATTGCATATGGCTTACTTAAGTTCTTTCTTTGCATTTAATTAGGCTTCATAAGGAAGTATTTGCCTTTGCCTAAAACTTAAAAATAAGCATGCAATACTAAACACTTACATTAGGCAATCCGATCATCATATAGTATCTGCAATATAAACTTAATTCATTACATTTTAATTTAGTCACATTTATTCTCATCAGAGCATCTTATAGTTTTTAAATTAACACTTTATCTTAGTTTACTCAATTGCATGCACCATTATTGATCTCAGGCCACTGCACTATAGATTAAAATTTTTGTTATTCATCATTGCCAGCAAGCATAATAGGGTATTTAGCATTCTACTTTAGCACAGATTATCAGTGTTATTTCCTCATTACAGTGTAAGCACTCTAGTCTTTTGCACAGCCTATCAACAACATGCATTCATAGACAGTTTGTCATTTCCACAGCACCCACTCAATCCATTTCAAAGCAAAAAAAAAAAAAGGAAAGCGTTGTTTCCTATACAATTCAGAGCATTTGCATACATGGCATCCTACATCCTGCACATTCTCATCCCATTTTAGCAACATTCCAGCAGTTTCACATACCAATTCACCATGCTCTCCCACAGTCACATAAGAAGCATATTTTTGCAGCATAGATGATCACATTCTACAGCTAGTTTAGGCAGCTATCAACCATGTAGTCATGGATGCATTTTCACACAACCTTATCACTTCATAGCATTTTTTTTAGCATGTTCTAATTCTCCCTATAGTTCCATTCTCCTATACTAGCAGTATGCCTGTTTCTATCATTAAACAATACCCAAAAATGACAAAGATAACTTACTTACAAGGCTTGTCAGATGTCGTTGGCCTGAAAGGACCAAGCTTAAGCTTCAAACATGAAAAGAAAAGGCAACAAGCGGAATTGCTCAGTGCAGTCAAGAAACATTTCCTTCAAACAATTAAAATAGCAAGGAGCAAACAAAGAGTAAGATGAGAGATTACCTTGCTGAAGGTTTGGATTCCAATTGCCAGCTCAGCAACAAATGCCACCAGTAATGAAGAGAGAAACATGTGAGAAGAGAGAAAATTGCAATAACAGACAAAACGAAGGAAAGAGGGAGGAAACCTCACCTTTTCCAGCTCTCCTCAACCTTCACGTGCAACACCATTTTCCATCTGCACTAAGAGACAAATGGAGGGTATATTCAGACCCACAGACCGATTTACACATACTGTCAGCACACAAATCACAAGAGACAAAAAGGTTAGAAATGAGAAAGTAAAAGAATGAGGAAACTTCCTCATCATTTCGGGAAGGAGTATAAGAAAAAGGGAGGAAGCTTAGGAGGAGAGAGAGAGAGAGGAGGCAGCTTTGAGTCTAAAAAAATCCAGGGTTCTAGTTTAGTTCTTGGTAGTAAAGAAAATACAGAAAATTCAAGAAAAAGGAAAAATACAAAAAAGTAAATGAGAAAGACAGAGGAAGGATACGAGTTTTAAGGGGAGAAGTTGAGGGTTGTAGAAGGAGGCTCGGGTTTTTCAAGAGCAAGGGTTTAGTTTTTCTAGGATTTCAATTCTGGGTCTTAGGAGGAGAAATTAAAAAGATGGAAAATATTCGTTAGAGGTCAGGGTTTAGGATGAGTCGGAATAAGGGTTTCTAGGTTTAAGGTTCGGTAAAGATGGATATTTGGGTCGATTAAAAGAGGGTTTTTGAGAAGGAAGGGAGAGAAGCAACATACCTGAATTTGGAGTCAATCGGATGGTCGGATGTTCAGATCGTCGACCAAGAAGCAAGGTTCGGCTATAGCTAGATCGAGCCACCTCCGGCTGAGTTTGGAAAAGATGGTGGCCAGATTCGAACTCGAGACGGCGAGGGAAGCAGATCTAGAGCTTTTGAGCTCCATCCAGCCATGTCAAGTGCTCCGACACGATGGTGTACGCCATGGGGAGATTCCCGGCCAACAGTGGTGATGACGGCGCAGTTAGGGGAAGAAGAAGAAGTTAGAAAAAGGCTAGGGTTTGGTATGTTTATACTAAACCCCATGCCCGACCCGTATTGGAAAAAATCTCCGCGGGCCGACCCGCCTCAGGCAAAACTCTAAACTTCATTTCAATTTGACCCTTATTTTCATGCATCTAGGTCCTTAAGGTAGTCATGTAGTTCAATTGAGTCTGATAAGTTGATGGGGTGTTCATTTAAATCCTTGAGTCTAGTGCAATTGAGCCCTTTTAGTCGGATTTTAGTTCAATCAGATTCTGGAGGTTATAATTTGTGTCAATTTAAGGTCCAAATTAGTTTCTTTTTGAGTAATTGAAATAGGAAAATTAAACAAGTTTAATTAAGGTCGATTAAGAAGGTTAGGAATTAAATATGTTTCATGTGCATCCATATTTATATTCTATATTTATGTTTCCTTATTATTGATTATGCCATGTCATGGGAGATTAATAAATTTGATCCGTTAATGGATTGATTAATTGGGGCTTAAACAATCTTTGTCGGTCTTAATTCATCTTTCCAAGGCTTGGAATATCTGGATGGGGGTCTTAGCGAGTATGAGTGGCGGGTGCCCGGATGGTATTCCTCATATAACCATTCGGTAATAAATCTCAAATTGGAATTTCATGCATCATGTGCATCCATGCATTTAAGAGTCTAGTGCATCAGTAAATTAAGAATCATAAAAGAAAAATCTAAAAAGAAAAAGAAAGGGAAATGGGGTCAATCAGTAAAGAGTAAAGAATAATCACTAAAACGGTAAAGGTGATTCAGAGTAATTAAAGAGTAATAAGTAAAATGGTAACGGTAAAGAGTAAAGAGTAATCAGTAAAATGGTAATGATGTCATCAGTAAAGAGTAATCAGTAAAATGGTAATAGTAATAAGTAAAGAGTAATCAGTGAAATGGTAATGGCAAAGAGTAAAGAGTAATTAGTAAAATGGTAATAGTAATCAATAAAAGAGTAAAGAGTAATAGCAATCAGTAAAGAGTAAAGAGTAAAAATGGTAATAGTAATCAGTAAAAGAGTAAAGAGTAATCAGAAAAAGAGTAATAGTAGTAAGTAAAGAGTAAAGAGTAAAGAGTAATCAGTAAAATGGTAATAGTAATCAGTAAAAGAATAAAGAGTAAACAGTAAAATGGTATTACTAATCGGTAAAGAGTAAAGAGTAATCTGTAAAATGGTAATGGTAATCAATAATTAAAATTCAAAGAGTAAAAATGGTAAAAAGATTTAAAAGAGTAAAAATGGTATTCAGCAATTAAAGTAAAAAAGAGTAAAAATGGTATTCAGTAATTAAAGTAAAAAAAAAGTAAAAATGGTATTCAGTAATTAAAGTAAAAAAGGCAAAAAATGGAAAACAGTAAAAAAAGGTAAGAAAATGGTAATAAGTAAAAAGAGTAAAAAATAGTAATCAGTAAAAAGAGTAAGGTGTAATCAATAATTTAGTTAAAAAGAGTAGAAAATGGAAATCAGTAAAAGAAAAAGGAGAAGAGTAAACAATGGAAATAAAAAAAAAGAAGAGTAAACAATGGTAATCAATAAAAAAGAGTAAGAAAAGGGTGACCAGTATTTTAATTAGAAAGAGTAAAAAATGGTAATCTATAAAAAGAGTAAAAAGTGGTAATCAGTAATCAAGAAGTAAAAAGTAATCAATAGTATGATAATGTGTTAATTCAATCGAAGGTCAATAAAATCTTTTAATAGGGGAAGAAAATTTAAGAATAGAGACAACCAATAATAGAAACCCATAGTTAGTTCTACACTAGTCAATGTCGTCATTTTGACGGGGGTGCTAATCCTTCCCCACGCATACCCGACTCCCAAACCTTCAAGACTCTGATTAGAAGACCGTTTATTAGGTTTAGTGTTACCTTTGCCAAGCTTAGGTTAATATTAGACTTAATAATCTGACGGGTGGCTAATCACACCTAGGTTAAAAAAGATTAATGGCGACTCCCAAATAGAAACAGTAGTTTCCCCTTAAAGTCGTTCAGCGGCAGGGTTCAGACCCCGGACCCGCACGTTGAGACAAAAGTATTTGTTCAAAAACGTTGTCTCTAACCCTTTCCAAGAAGTTATGGATCTTGGTGGCGGACTTACAAACCAATCTCTTGCTTTTCCCTCCAAAGTGGTTGGAAAGGTTTGAAGCTTTGCTTGCTCTTCAGGCATCCCAGTGATCGTAGCGCATTTGATGAAGAAACTTTGTAAGTGCTCGTGAGGATTCTCATCAAATTCACCTTGAAAATTGGCAACATACGGATCACTCATGGCTTCAATTTGTAGAACATATCCATTGATGGATAATCGATGCAAAGGGGTGGCACATCACAATTAAAATTCAACTCTCTTAACGAACGTTGCTCCATTGAATCTTTTCCTAGAAAAACAAAAACTTAAAAGAAAAATTTGTAGTAAAAGTTCTTAAACAAAAAATAAAAATTAAAAACAGAAAATTTATTTTAATCGCAGAAACAAGAAATTTTTTTTAACGCAAAAAAAAATTTTTTTTTCGAAAAACACAAAAAATAAGAAAAAAAATTCTTGAGATGATTTAATCTGTAATCTTTTCCTTCCTTCTCCGGCAACTGCGCCAAAATTTATGATCGGTCGTCAGCTATCATAAAAATAATCCCCACAAAAACCTAACTAAGTAGATAGGGTAAGCAGGGGTCGAATCCCACAGAAAAGAAGAGTAGACTTATCTAAAGATAAAATCTTCTCTAAGAATCACTCAAAAATAGGGGATTAAAAATAACAATTATAAAGAAAAGCAATTAAAATAAAAATAAAGTAAAGTAAATTAAATCTAAAATATAACAATTAATAAAGAAAACAATAATAAGAAAGCATTCTTCTTCTCCAATGGTAGAAATCAATCAATTTAACTATAGATCATTGATTTAAAAGATGAATTCAATATTTTATTCTTGATTAGATAATTTGGTCTAGGGAAAACCCTAACATGCTTATTAGATAAAGATCCCTCTCAGGTTAAATTATCCCTTTTATTACTTAAGAATCAATTTGCTTCCCGGGGTGAAAGATTGATAAGAATAAAGCATTAAGAACAATTTTTCACACATGCATAACAAGTAAAACGAAACTTATTCATGATTAATAAATAAGGATTACTAATCCCATTGGACGACTTCTCAGCCTACCCAATTTGTTACCACACAATCAAACTTGAGTTCTCACTATAAGCTTAGATTTAACTATAGATCTATCCAATTACATCATTAGTGGCCACATAAATCAATAATCATCAAGATCATAAAATAAAACAGAGATTAGCAAACTATCAAGTATAAACAAATATCAAATTATAAGCACACAGATCTCACCATAATTAATTGATTAAAATTACAAAAGGATAATAAGTATTAAGAATTTAGCTACTCATGGATTTTTCCAAATCCATGAGAAACTTAAGAAAACTTACAAACTTGACGAATTCTCCCCATGGCATCAACTAGGGATATCGCACCCCTCTTTTCAAGAGAGTGGGCGAAACCCTCTTCTAAAACCAGAGAAAAACTATAGAAAACTAAAAGATGAAGAGAAAAAGAGATCTAGAATTGTATCTAGGGTTCTGCATAAGGTGGGTATTTATAGTGGACTAATTAAACTCCTAGTAGACTTAGGAATCAACCCTAACAGCCCCTAGGTCGGTTTTAAGCCATAACTGGGTCTCCAAGTTGGATTAAAAGTCTTCCTAGAGTATAATTTGGTCTTCTGGAAAATTCTGGAATCGTGCAGAAACTTCGCCAGCAATTTCGGGCTTGAAGGTGGCAGAACTGGGCTTTGGGCTTCAAAGAAAAGTTGTAGATCACGGAGTCCTCTTTCCAACGAATACTCACATGCCTTATTTGGAGGTCTGAGTAGAAAGTTATAGCATTTTTACCGAGACTACGCTGAATCCTAATCCAAATAGGAGAGGGTTTCGGGAATTTGAATATTTCTTTGGGCTTGTGCGGCACAAATTGGGATTTTAACTCCAATTGTGGGATCATATGGGCTGAATATTATCCCATATAAATATTCAAAAGTCCATGTCTTCAAAGTCTTCTCCATAGCCTTATCTTCAATCCTTCGCGATTTAAACTCAATCATCAATTCTTGCTTCTTGAAATATTTCTTCAATGGTCTTTAATTGTTCAAATTATCTTCAATAAATCTTCAATCACGAACTTCGAATCTCTAAATATTCACTTGAAATTGCTAAGTCCATATTTGTGACAAAAGTCATCAAATTAGCTTCAAAAATAGTGAAAAACAACAAGTTTCCACTTTTCTTGTCTTGAAGACCTAAAAACACAAATACTTACAAAATATGGTTAAATCACACATAAAAATACCAAAAAGCATAGGAAAATGATCATAAAAATATGGTTAATTTTGCCTCGATCGAGGTCTTAGATTATCAGGAATTAGTGGTTAATTACAAGCTAGTAGAAGTTGATTAAGTTTAGAATTAGCCAAGCATGCTCATTTCCATTCATACATGCCACCTTACATGTCGGAATGTATTAACTTCAGTCTTGTACCGTAATGAGAGGTCTCTCGGGTAACTGTACTCGGGTACAAATTCCCGGAAATCTTTCTAGAACGGTCACTTTGTAAATACCCTCACAATGCATGAGAAGGGTTTACGGAGTTGACTTTGGTTAGACTGACGTTAATGCATAAATTAAAATCAATTTCTCATGCATTCCATAACTGTCATTCATGCAACGTTGCTTAATAAGAGTCAGTAAATAGTTGTTTTGACTATGACGGGTAAGTCCTAGTAAGTATACTCGGGTACGAATTCCTGGGCTTTACTCTGAGGTTGGGTCACCTTCGGAATACCCCCATAATGCATGGGAAGGGTTTCAAAGTTGATTCCAAGTAATTTTCCATTTAATGATAAACTAAAACTCACCGGTCCATTCATCATTTGCATTCATTCATCCTTTTCTAGGATTAAAGGAATTAAGAAAATACAAAGTTGTTTTTCTTAGAATTGTTTTCAAGAACAAGTGTTCTCTTATTCAGTTTTCAAAAGTAATTAAAATCAATAATCAAGAGTTTTAAGATTTAAACAGAAGTTTTCTAAAGTTAAGGGTAAGCAGTTAAGGGAAAAGTCTCCCATAATAAGTAAAAGGTGGAAAAAGTTTTCTCACCATCCAAAGTTGGATGTTTTTAAAGTTAAGAACAGAAAAATAAAATGTTTTGTCACAGCAATTTCAAAATTCCCTTTTTGTAGTAAAAAGGACCAATAAGAGAACAAACAATAAAAGGGAAATAGGTCTGAATTGATCGAATGTTTGATCAATTCTTCAACTCCCGACTTTTTTACAAAGTTGTTTTCTTTTCTCTTTATAACCATTTTAATGCAAGACTAGGATTTAAAAGCAACCCTTTTATTTAAGACCCAGTAGATCTAGTATAAGAGGTACCGTCATTTGACGGGCATTTCCGGGGGTGTTAATCCTTCACCGGGTGTAACGGACTCCCAAAGCTCGAGTTGGTTAAGTAGACCGGACCTTTAGGTTTAGCCAGGTACATCGCCAAGCATTGGACTTAGCTAGGTTTAAAAGGTCATTAGGTGTCTAATCACACCATAAAAAAAAAAAAGATTAGTGGTGACTCCCGTCTCCCCCTCCTTAAGTCGTTGGCGGCAGGGTCTCCCGGACCCGCACGTTGCGACACTATGGCTTCACATAGATCTAGGGTAAGTGTGTTTTTCGTTAATCGCTTGGATAATGTTTGACGTGCTTTATGCCTCTTCTAACAAGAAGGGAGATGCAATGTTGATAACTAGGTTTAGTCCCTACACTAGGTAAAGAACGAGGAGTTGGTGCATGACCATTAGCTACCGCATAAGCTTCCCATTGACAAGTTGTGAGTGCCGTTTGCGAAGGGTTGTAATATGATATCCTGCCAAGGTGTACTAATGCATAATATATGACAAATTTGGAGTTTAGGACCCATAGAACATGAATAGATTTCCTACATAATGGGAAGAGGAGAGAAGTATGTTTGTTAGTATTGTTAATTCGCTTTTACTTAATTGCTTTAGTTTGCTGTTTACTTGATATTACTAATCTGCTTTGTGTTCCTAGATTGGTTTTCTCAAGCTTTTTTAGGTTTAATTGTCTTCTCTATGGATTCGACACTTGCTTGTCCTATCTACCTAATCAAGTAGAATTAGAGTTGGTGAGGAAATTTATCTTTGATTTGTCTCTGAATTGTTGACGACCGATTGGAAGGAGCAAATTTTGGCTCTATTGCCGAGGAAGGCAAAAAACTAATAGAAGCAAGAGGAATTCAACACCGACCTGCATAAGGACACAACCTGAAGCACCTAGTTTGGGCAGGCGCTCAAGCGCCCTCCCCTCCACTCCATTTTACTCCATTGCCTAAGCGATTCACTTCTTTCTTAGTTTAATTCCTTTAATTTCTAGTTGATTTAGTTTAATTCTAGCTTAGTCTATTCAATTTCGTTTTCCTTTAGATTATGGATACAAAGTCTTCCATGGATGTGATAAACACACCGTTTGGAGAGCTTAAACTCGATCGTTGCCGCTTTTTCCTATACTTCATGGAAAAGGCCATGATATCACCAAAATTTATGGTTGAAATCATAAACTCCAAGCACACAGTTGAGTTTTGTCAAAGGATTGTTGATGGAGCCGCTCAAACAAAAGCAAGAATGCTTACAATTATCCCTAAACCTCAAGGAACTCGTCCTTTGCAAGTTGAAGAAGATGGAGAATCACATGGTTCACTAAAATGAACAAAGGCCAAACCTCTCTCCTCAAAGACAACAAAATCTTCCACCAAGGCAACTGTTGCCTAGACCCTAAGGTGAGTTTTCTAACTCTACATCTAAACTGGAACAACTAATCTCTAAAGTTGCTTCTAGTCAGATGGCATTCCAAGAAGACACAAAGAATCAACTCGAGCCAATAGGCTCTTCCCTCAAGAGATTGGCACATGAAATGGGTAATTTAACTACCCAAGTGCAAGAATTGAAGCATAATGCCATAGAAGATGAAAAAGAAAAAGGGTGCATGATTTCAATGGTTGGAGCAATTTCTAAAGTATCTTCTCCAACCCCATTTGATGATGAAATGGATGAACCATGCATTGTTGTGTACACTTTCGAGTTAAAGCAAGAAGATTCTCAAGTTGAACACAAGGAAAAGGAGGTAGAAAAGGTGCAAGACGCACAAAATTTTGAACACCCACCCACTCCACCCTTCCCAAGTGTTAAGAAAGAGGAAAATACATGTAATACACATGATATCAACCCACCATGCTGCAAAGAAGATGCAAGTATGGAAAATTTTGTTGATCACCCCCCTTCGGAAATTGAAGACATGGACTTTGTGGGAATCAACAAGCTTTTTGAAGAAAAATCACTTGGAGACGACAAAACATGCATTGTAAGCAATAGAAAAAGGCTTTGGGGAGCCTAAACAAGAGAAATAAGTTGCTGCATATGCCATCCATCTTCAAGAAGAGTTCAATGCCGAGTTGACATGCCCAACACAAGCAATGCATCAAGCACAAACGACATCAACAATTGCAGCAACTGATACGAATCTAGTTGTGATAGATTCAAATCTACCCTTAAATTCCTCCAAATATCAACTTGAAACTCCAACTTCTAGACTTGATGAACTTGATAATCTACACAAAGATCCAATCTTCTTTCGTCGGCCCTAGATGATCAATTAGACCTGCAATTGACAAACTAAGATCACAAGAAATACAACTAGATAATCACTATCTAATTGTTTGTTAGGACTCTACAAAATTGAAGAAATCCTAAGTATGTTCAAACTAGAACAATGAAGCTAAATTCTCAAAAGAACTCTCTTTGATTGAAAAACTTAACTTGTGTTTACAAGAGGCATTGATCCCCTTATATAGGCATAGGAAAAACGAAATTAACCTAATCCTAAAGCTATATGGGCGGCTATAAAGTCTTACAAGCCCAAAAATAAAGACAAGGAAAACTAATCCAAGTCCAACTAGGAAGAATAATTAACAAGGCATGATTAAACAAGGATTGGACTTAGTCAAACAAGGCCCAATCCTAATGTCATCTAAACATAACAATAAGCTAATCTAAGATAGAATAAAGCCCACAATAGCCGAAATTATACATTCAAGCTCTAAGTCATATCGATTGCAAGTAAGGTGATGATCTTGGAATCAATGGATGAGTGCTTGCTCAAATCATCACCAAATCTCTTCAATTGCTCATCAATGACTTTCATATCATCTAGATGACGTCGAACAAGGCCCATGAGTGCAGGGACGGAGCCAGGAATTACAACTTGGGGGGGCGAAAAACAAATTTTTTTTAACACTAAGCAACAATATAAATAAAAACTAATAAAATAATAATAACAAATTAAAGAAAAATGATTGTTACTTAATCCTCAATTATTTAAGTTGAATTCGACGATTTTTCATCGCATAAAAGTCATCAATAATCTTGTCTACATCAAATTTCTGAGCAATTTCCTTTTCAATATAAACCACTAAAGCATCCACTAAATATTCATCCTCCATCTTGTTTCTAAGTCTAGTTTTGATGAGACTCATAGCTGAAAAAGCTCTTTCTAAAGTTGCTGTAGTTACCGGAATGGTCAAAATTAGTCTTATTAGTCTATAAATCAATTTATAGACTTTTGATTCTTCAGTCTCCACTAATTTGCGACAGAGTTCTGCAACTGTAGACAAATTCTGCATATCAGGATGTTTTGGCATAGAAAGCCCATAATGCTGCAACTCATACTTCAATAGAATTTTTTTCCTGCTCAGTGAAATCTGAAGGATAGAATTTCTCTACAAGGCTGCACACGGCATTAGTTTCAAACAATTTGAAACCATCTCTTGGATCAAGAGCAGAACTAAGAGTGAGAAGTTGCACAGCTTGTTCACTGAATCTACTGTTTAATTCGTTCAGCTGACGATCAATTGTAGCAAAAAATACATCTACCTTATAGTGATGCTCCATTGTTACATAATTTTTTTGAAGACGAGATCTAGCCCGACTCTTGGAGAAAAGGCTATCCATGCTAGGAGCTTCAATATCATGATTGCCACAAAATGTCTTTACAGTATCCAAAAGAGTTTCCCAACCATGGTCTCTTAGATTCTGAATCAATGCCTTCGTGCTGGACACTAAATTCATTGCATTCACAATGTCCTGAGATTTCAGTTGCAAGGCTTGACAAAGCAAATCAGTAATTCCCATGATTTCCTTCATCAAATGTAAAATAAATACAAATTCAAAAGACATCATGCAATCCTAAGCAAAAGCAGCATCACCTCGTTGCGAATATGTCAATCCACCCTCAAGAATTTTATAAAGCACATCACAAGTAGGAATAAACATTCTGAGTAAGCTGCAAATAGACTTAAAATGAGAGCCCCATCTAGTGTCTCCTGCCCTCTATAAAGTACCAATTTGATTAGCCCCTTTACCAGTTTCAAGTTCATCCAGAGCAATTAAATTAGTATTGTGAGCGGCTTGAGTAGATTGCAGCTCATCGTGCCGCTTAGGAGATGAAGTAATTATGTTGATGATGAAGACCAAATTCGAGAAAAATTGGTGGATAGGGATTACTTTTCGAGAAGCTGCAATAAGAGCTAATTGTAAACGATGAGCAAAACAATGCACATAGTAGGCATAAGGACAATCATCACGTATTTTAGCCTTTAAGCCATTCCATTCTCTACGCATATTACTTGCGCCATCATATCCTTGACCTCAAATAGTTTGAGGGCTAAGATTATAACGAGAAAGAACATCAAATATCTCCTCCTTCAAAGTGCTTCCCGTAGTATCCCTAACATGAACCAAATCAAGGAAACGTTCTTGTATGTACCCACTTTTATCAGCAAATCTTAAAACCACAACCATTTGCTCCCTTTTAGATTCATCTCGAGCTTCATCCACAATCAAACAAAATTTCGCATCACCAATCTCTTCACAAATCACACGTCTTACATTATAAGCAAAAACATGCAAAATTTCCTTTTGAATGAAATGAGACGTATACTTTGTGTTTTGTGGGGCATTATATAGCACAACTTCACTAACTTCCTCATTGTAAGATGCTAACAACTTCAGTAATTCAAGAAAGTTACCTTGGTTACTTGAGCTTGAACTTTCATCACGGCCTCGAAAAGCACAAGCTTGAAATGTCAACCATCGAACTGCATCTATTGATGTCTTAAGACGCAAACGATTTTTTGCAATTTCTTGAGAAGTCTGCTTTTCCATAAGTTTGTCAATATGTTGCGAATGATTCTTGAAATCATCATAACATCTAACTGCCTTATTGTGTGGTGAACTAGGATCACTTCCAACATGAGCCAAGAAAGCACATTCTTTGCCACCAATCTTCTTCTAGTTTCGAAATCCTTCAACAATAAATGTGTTTGCTCCAGGTCGCTCTGACGGTTTATCAGTAAAAAGATAACATGGCAAACAATATGCAACATTCTTTTGTAGGAGAGTATTCTAACCAATGAAAAGATGTAAACCAAGAAGCTTGAAATCTTCTACGATTATTACCTTCTCCGGAATATGGATAATTGGCTAACATATGTGTGTATGGTCCAGCATTAACATATTTTCGCTGAAATTCATCTCTTTGATTTATTGGGTAATCCCAAATTGGAGGTCGCAATCCCGGGTCACGTACAAAAGAACTAGTATCATTTTTTTCTTGTTCATTAGAAAAAGTGGTACTTGGATTGTTAGAAGAACCTTGCACCGAATTTGGTGAAATAGCAGGTGGTTGCTCGTCAGGAGGACTTTGCTCTATGTTTGGCGCAAGAACGTCAGAGGATTCAGTTGTTTGTGAATCGTTAACTTTCTTTTTAAAAAACGAATCTATTGTTAATTTTCTCTTACTCATGTTTATCCTACAGTAGTACAATTGATTAAAAAAATTATCAACGCATAAGATATTAAGATTAAAATAATCAATAGCAAGTTAGAAACAAAAATTGAAATTATTCAACTAAATTCTAAAGTAGCAATTGCCAACTAGCAAACGAAATTAATAATTTAACTTAAATCTAATGGCTTATGGTTAGCTAGTCGGCTTAGAGGCTAAAGAGTAAAGCCTAGGTGCTAGCAACTTAGCAAGGTATGGCGGCAGCCGGCACAATTTGAAGGCCTATCGCAAATTAAATCGCAATCGAGACAGTACATTAACAAGAGAACAATTAATCAATTAACAGGAGAAGTAAAATTAACAAAAGGGTTGGATTAAAGGATTTACAAAGAATAATTAAAGGAGAAGAAAAGAGATTATCAATTATCATGATTCATATGATTACTTTCGATTTTCCCTAAAATTTAAATTTAGAACCCTAATTTTGAATTAAAATATCAAAATCAGTACAATTTATAAAGAAAATTGTAATACAAAAGTTGGATTATTAAGAAAGTACCTGGAGATGAAGAAACCAAGATAAGATTTGATTTTAATGAAGTATCAACTTTAAAAGCTTTTTTTTTTCTTGCTATATGGAGGAGGAGAAGGGAGGTTTCTTTAAATACTTGTTTTTTTATATTACTTGAGAGTCAAATTGGGACGGATAAATTATGTACATAAGTGGAAACTTTTTTTTTTTCAAATCCCACTTAATATATAAACTAATTTTAATAACTTCTATATAAACTTTTATTTTAAATTTTTGGGGGGCGAATCTATAATCAATTTTACTTATCAATTAATATATATGAACCGGTATAGGGAAATTTCAAAAAATTTGGGGGGCCCCCGCCCCCCCTAGCTCCGTCCCTGCATGAGTGCATCCTTGAATCTTTTAGCTCTTGCTCTTGTCATTGGACCAATAGGCATCTTTAATGGATCAAATGACATTTTCTTGGTGCTTGGAACATGCTCAACGATATCTCCATGATCTCCATGCATCTCCATGCTTCCTTGCAGCCCTTGCACATCCTTTCCACGCTCTCCATTTTCATCTTCATGTCCATGATAAGTCCTTGGCGCATCATCCCCTCCCTGTTGAAAAGGATTTGTCCTCAAATCTGCATTATTATCAAACAAAGACAAATCAGCAACATTAAAGGTAGCACTCACATTACCATACTCACTAGGAAGATCTAGTTTGTAGTGAACAACAATGCCTACACCAAATGTGTCACATTCAATCTTAAAAGTAGAATTAAAATTAGGTAAAACAAGCAAAGGAGCATTAGTAAGCTTAGCCTTTAAAGTCTCAAATGCTTCTTGTTGTTCTTGACCCAATTTTAATGGTGCATTCTTCTTCATCACACTTGTTATAGGTGCTGCCAAGGTGCTAAAGTCCTTAACAAACCTCCTATAAAATCTAGCCAAGCCATGGAATGATCTCACTTGATCAACTTTAGTTGGAGTTGGCCAATCTTTGATGGCTTTGATCTTCTCTTCATCAACCTCTATACCCTGCACACTAACCACAAAACCAAGGAAAACAAGCCTATTTGTGCAAAAGGTGCACTTCTTAAGGTTAGCATACAATTTCTCAACCCTAAGTACATCTAATACACTTCTCAAATGCACAACATGATCCTCTAAGGTTTTGCTATACACAAGTATATCATCAAAGTAAACAATAACAAACTTACCAATAAAAGCTCTCAAAACATGGTTCATTAGCCTCATAAAAGTACTAGGTGCATTAGTCAATCCAAAAGGCATAACTAACCATTCATACGATCCAAGCTTAGTTTTAAAGGCATTTTTCCATTCATCACTCTCTTTCATGCGAATTTGATTGTATTCACTCTTAAGATCAATCTTAGAAAATAAACAAGCACCATGCAGTTCATCTAACATATCATCTAATCTAGGAATAGGGTGACGATACTTAACTGTTATGTTGTTGATAGCTCGACAATCAACACTCATCCTCCAAGTTCCACTCTTCTTTGGAACTAGCGACATAGGAACATCACATGGAGAAATGCTTTCTTGCACATATCCCTTTTCAAGCAACTCTCCAACTTGTCTTTCCAATTCCTTTGTCTCATCAGGATTTGTCCTATAGGCTGGCCTATTAAGTATTTGCGCCCCAGGGATGAATTCAATTTGATACTCAATCCCTCTAATTGGTGGCAATCCACTAGGAATTTCCTTAGGAAACACATCTGCATAATCACTCAAAAGAGAAACAATATTGCTTTGAAGTTCTCCAAACAAGGTGATGTATTGGAAGTTCTCTTCAGCCTTTAATCTAGCAAAATCATCTTTTAATTTCAATTGATCTTTTAAAGCTTCTTGAGGTGATAAAGGAATTAAAGTGATAGGAATCTCACCACACATAAAAGAATACTTGTTTGTCTCACCATCATGTTTCAGCTTGTTGTCATATTGCCATGGTCTCCCAAGCAACACATGACAAGCTTGCATTGGCAAGATATCGCACAAGACACATCTTCTTTGTACCTGCCCAAAGAAAGAGTAACCAAAACTTGTTTGTTAACCCTAATTTCTTTTTAATCATTGAACCAACCTAAGCTATAGGGTTTAGGATACTTAGAAGTAGGTAGTTGTAACTCCTTCACCAAATAAACACTAGCTATGTTTGTACAACACCCACCATCATTGATCACACTACTAGGTTTCCCATTCACATAGCATCTAGTGTGAAACAAGTTCTCCCTTTGGTTTTGCACATCCCCTTTCACATATGCACTTAAAGTTCTTTTAGAAACCAAACTCTTAAGTGGAACTATCTCATCACCATCATCAATTGCCTCATTGATCGAGTCGTTGAGCAATCACAAAATAAATCCCCACAAACCAATAACTAATAGCTAGGGCAAGTAGGGGTCGAATCCCACAGAGAAGGTGGAAACTAATTAAATCCAAATCACACTAAAGAAAGTCTTACCAAAGGGGATTTTTATGGGCTTTTCAAAATAGGCAAATTAAACTAGAAAACAATAAAATAGAATAAAACTAGAGATTAAGAAAATAGTTTGAGAAAAACAATGGATTAAAAGCATACTTCTTCTCCTTTAGGTAATTATTTTGATCTAATAAATCATGGATCATGGACACAAGACATGAATTTGACTTAAATTGCAATCAATTAAGAATCATAAATTACCCCAAATCGATATATAACCTAAGACGTAGACATCAATTTTCATTGGAATAAAGTAATCCTCTTAACATCTTAAACAACTCCACTTGAATAATTGGTATAGGAGAGGAATACTCAACCCTCCAACATGCTAATAAAAGTTAGTCCGCATCTCGCAAAAACCAATTTCTATTGTTTCTAATCAAGCATCCCCCTGGGAAGAATCATAGAGCAAGCATTAAGATCTATTTTTCCGCATGCATGATGAATCAATACCAAACTCATCTAAATCTATTACCATCTCGGCCTATAGATTTCAACAAGGTTTGATAATCCCATTGAACCTAGGACTCCTAGAATTAACAATTGTTACTTGGACCAACATTAGCTTGACTCAAGCCAACTTGAATCTAACTATAGCATTCATAAATCTCAAGATAAGTTGCGCACCAAATCAATCAAAATATGAACACATAAGATGAAGCATAGGGATAAGAAACATATTCAAACAGAAAAATCAAATTATTAAGAACAAAAGTCTCACCATAGATTCATTGATCAAAAATACCTAAGGAAAAGAAGTATAAGAGTTTACCTACTCATGGATTGTTTCCAATCCATGAGAGGTGGAAAACTTACAACGAAAATAAGAAGAGAAGAGGGAAGCGGCGGCCTCCTCTTCAAAACCGCAAAAACCTAAGTTGTAAAGTTGAGAGAAAATCTATTCTATGAGTCTAGGGTTTCTAGGATAAGAGGGTATATATAGGGGCTGCCTAGGGTTTAATTTAGAGTTATAACTGACTTAAACTAACCCTAGGGACGTTATGGGCTGTTCTTCATATCTTCAAGCTGACCCAAATAGATTATATGGGCTCAATTGATCAAAAACGCAAGTCAGGCCCAAAACAGATTCTGTCCGCAGACTTCAGGGGCATTTTCGTCCATGAAAACGTCAAATCTGGTCTTCAACCAAAACATGAAAGGTTTAGCTCTTGGAGTTAGCTTTCCAACGCATCTTCATACGCCTCATTTGGAGCTCTGGATCAAAAGTTATGGCTGTTTTCCCAAACTGTCGCCAAATCTGGAAAGTATTGAAGTAGCTTCAAGAGGAATTGAAAACACCAAGCAATCAACTTTATGACTTTGATAATCATAAAATTGACTCTTCAAGCTCTTCAATCACGAACATGATGGCTCCATTCTTCATCCAAATCTTCCTTGGAAAATATTTGTGTCATAAATCATCCAAAAAGGCTCTATAAAGGTGCAAAATTGATAATTTTGCACTTTTCTTCTTGTCAACACCTATGAACACAATTATAACCAATATAAGGCATAATCAAGCATAAAACACTCAAAAAGCATATGAAAAAGCTAATAAGGTGTATGATTTTGGTCTGATCACTTCCCTGACAAAAACAAGGAGAAAGTTTTCCTTCCCCGGCAAAAACCAGGAGAAAGTTTTCCTTCCCCGGCAACGGCGCCAAAATTTATGATCAGTCGTCAACAATCATAAAAATAATCCCCACAAAATCCTAACTAAGTAGATAGGGTAAGCAGGGGTCGATCCCATAGAGAAGGATGATAGACCTTATCCGAAAATATAATCTTTAAAAATCTCTCAAAAGCAATGCATAAAACAGGAGATTGAAAATAACAATTGAAAAAAAAGCAATCAAACTAGAAACAGAGCAAAGTAAATTAAATCTAAATCTATGCCAAATTAAGAAAGAAAACAATAATTAAAGAAGCATACTTCTTCTCCAATGGTAGAAAACAATCAAATTAATTATGGGTCCTTGATTTAAAAGATAAATTCAATATTAAATTCCTGATGATAACTGACCTAGGGAAAACCCTAACATGATATTTAGATAAGATTACCGGTCAAGACTTAAATTACCCCTTTTACTTCCTAACTAATCAATTTCCCGTCAAGGCTTAAATACTTGCTAGGAAACAAAGCATTAAGAGCAAATTTATTAGTTCTTTCACACATGCTTAACAAGTAAAACCATACAACAATCAAATAAATCTGATAACTGGCATGCAAACCCAATTGACCCGCCGTCAAGCGCCGTCAACTCGCTACACACAATCAAACTCATGCATCAACCTTGTTGTTTGATCTAGCCAACAATCTCTCAAATTACCTCTTTAGTGGCCACAATAAATCAATAAAAATCAAGATTGTAGAATTAAAACAGAGTTTAACATTCTATCTATCAAGAATAAAATACCAAATTATAAGAACAAAAATCTCACCATATTAATTGATTGAATTCACCAAAGGATTAGAAGTATTAAGAATTTAGCTACTCATGGATTTAGGAAAATCCATGAGAGACTTAAAAAAACTTACAAAACCTTGGAGGGGGCGAAATCTCCTTGCAAAATAACCTAGGTATGCCGCACCTCCCTATGGCTAGAGAGGGTGGCGGCACCCTTGATAAGTTCATACTTTCACTTAATTATTGGTGTTGATTTGCTGTTTTTATTAATGAATTTAATTGTTTCAGACTTAATTTCCTTTGATTTTCTCTCTTAGGTTTAATTGGGGATTTAATGAAGAAAAGGGACCAAATAGAAGGAAAATGGAAGTTGGAAGCACCAAGGAAGAATTTCAGCCAAGATTGCAGCTATGCGAGGGAGAGAGTGCCTGGCACAACTCGCGCGCGGGTCAGCCTTTGTCGCGCGCGAGTACCCAAATTTTCAGAGCAAAAAGGAGCCTAGCGTGACCCGCGCGCGGATCAGCCTTGGACGCGCGCGGGTAAGACAGTTTTGTACGCTGAGATTTGCTTGGCACTAGTCGCGCGCGGGTGGAACTTGGACGCGCGCGGGCTAGACGACTGGACCTGAATTTGACCCGATTTTGACTAGATTTTCTCCTAGTATTGATGGGTTTTCACCCATTCTGAACCAATAATTATTCTTTACGAATTTTGGGCCAATAGGAGTCAGATTTCTTCTATTCCTAGTCCCTTTAGGAGTTATTAATTAATTGTAATTTGTATCCCTATAAAAGGGAAAGCTCTTGTATTTTATTAGCTATCAATTATTCTACCTAGGATTTTTGGGGAGGCTTCCTTCAAGATTCTTTCAAAGGGGTTTTCTTCTTATTCATGTTCTTAAATGCTTTACTTCTTAATAATATTTCTTGTTTTGATTTTATGAGCATGAGTAGCTAAACCTCCAATTAGGGTTTTAGGCGTAGCCAATTGGGGATTATTATTTAATTTATGTTTTGAGTTGATTTCTTTAAGGTTAAATCTATTTTCTTTGTTCTTCATAAGATTTATATGCTTAATCACCATATAGATTGTTTTAGAGATTGTTTGATGAACTGACAAGAGAAGCATAATCTGTGCACTGGGAAAATAGACAAATTAATTTAGATCAGACATGAATCTTAGGTTAATTTGATAGGTGATTAATTACTTGTTCCTCATGAGTCTAATTAATTATGTTTTCATCGACAGATAGTAAATCTGATTAATTAGATATTCCTGTGTAGACTTGACGGAGCACATAGGTAATTAAGAGTAATTCTATTCTAATTTAGCATCAATTTAATTCATAGGTTAGGTAGTAATTTCCCAATTAGGTGAAACCTGAACTCTAAGTTTTCCAATTATTATCTTACCACTTATGTTATTCTCTGCTTTTACAATTTAATTGTTTTTAGTTTTAATTGTCTTAATATTTCCTCATAATTTCTTTCCTTGATAGAATTAATTAAAATAGGGATTATTTGTTCTCTGTGGTTTCGACACCTAGTTTATTCTAGGATTATTACTTCAACTGACTTTGTGCACTTGCAGATTTGGTTCATCAAGTTTTTGGCGCCGTTGCCGGGAACACTTTAGTTGCTATTTTTAATTTATTCTATCCTTTATTTTATTTCGTTTGATCTTCTCTCTTTTCTTTGGTTTTAGGTAGTGTATGACAAGGGTGACCACTTCATCTACCGCTCTTGTTCCATACGTCCCTGAAATTGAGAAACTCTGTAAATTTAATCGAGTTCAAACAAAACTTGAAAAGCAAAAGCAAGAAGAAATCATGGCTGATGATCAAGTTGTTGATACTAAACCTGTGGGACAATATGCTCTTCCGAGTATCACCAATGCTCAGACTAGCATAGCCAGGCCCACCATTCAGGCTCAAAACTTTGAAATCAAATCAGGCCTCATCACAATGGTTCAACAAAATTCTTTTGATGGCAGAACTACTGAAGACCCTTTGCTGCATATAACAAATTTCCAGGAAATTTGTGATACGGTAAAGATTCATAATGTTACTGATGAAGCAATTCGTTTACGTTTGTTTCCTTTTTCTCTCAGGGACAAAGCGAAAGCTTGGTTGAATTCCTTTCCTCCAAGCCACTTTAAAACTTGGGATGAGCTTACTACAGCTTTTCTGACAAAGTATTTCCCACTTGAGAGAAGCAACAAGCTGAGAACTGACATCACTAGCTTCAAGCAACGTGACAACGAAACGCTTCATGCTGCCTGGGAAATATTCAAGGATTTGCAATGGAAATGTCCACATCATGGAGTTCCATATTGGTTATTGGTACAAAATTTTTACAATAGTCTTTTATCTCAATGTAAATCCAATCTGAACTCTGCAGCAGGGGGTGCTATATTGAAGAAACATGTGGCTGAAGCATTGGAATTGATGGAAACTGTAGCATCAAACAACGAAGAATTCTATGGGGAAAGGGATGGGTCCAAGATGATGCGCTAAGGACTCATCATGGTCTTGAAGAGCACAATGGAGACATGGAGAGGATGTGCATAGCAAGGAGGCTTGGAGAAGCTTAAAGATGCTAAGGAAGAAGTTTCAAGCTTATCGGAGTTGCCTAAGATGCCATTTAATCCATTGAAGATGCCATTAGGCCCAATGACAAGGGCAAGAGCTAAAAGGTTCAAGGAAGCTTTGTTTGGTCTCATTAGAGTTCATCTTGAAGAGTTTAAAGCCATCGGAGATCATTTGAAGCCCATTGGAGATCATCAACAAAGGAATATTCCCATCGATTCCAAGTTGTGCATTCTTCTTGAAATCGATGAGCACTAGGTCATTAGAGTTGTAATTTGGCCATTGTGAGCTTTATTCTATCTTTAATTAGCTTATTTTTAAGTTTGGATGTTATTTGGGTTGGGCCTTGTTTGACTAAGTCCAATCCTTGTTTAATTATGTCTTTATTTCCTTTTCCTAGTTGGGTTTGGACTAGTTTTACCCTAGGCCATATATTTGGACGAAAATTAGGTTATTTTTCTTAGATCTAGGGCATCACCCGATGCCTATATAAAGGCACCAAACCCCTCTTATAAACATAAGTTGAGTTGATTAATAAAATTGAGGTTTTTTTTTACCCAAATTGATTATCTTAGCTTCTTTGTTCTAGTTTGAGCAAAACTTAGGGTTCTTCAATCTTGTAGAGTCCTAGCAAACAATTAAGTTATGATACTTGATTGCTTGTGAATCTTGTGATCTTAGGTGTTCAATTGCAGGTCTAATTGGAGGTCTAAGGCCGACGAAAGAAGAAGATTGCTTGGGTGAGATTGTCGACATACACAT
>AWUE01023465.1:0-11095 GCA_001974825.2 Corchorus olitorius
TGTGATGCTCCTCAATTTGAATCTACAAAAAAAATTCAGAACATGAAAATGCAAAATGATCTAAAACTAATAAAAGAATATTGAAAAGAAAAGGATAGATGTTAGTTTCTTGGGTTGCCTCCCAAGTAGCGCCTTCATTTATCGTCTTTGGCTAGACATCCTCGAGGACTCTTATTCTCCATGTGTGAAGGAACGTTGAGTGTGCTCCTTCAACAAGTCCACGATGATGTTGAGAGTGTCACTCATGGCTTTGAAAAGTTAAAGTATAGCTTCTTCGAATTTGAGTAACTTCTCTCGAGCTTCCTTCATATCCTCGCTGACATCTTCACGCGTGTTGGTGGAAATTTCGCCTCTTTCTCGAAGCTTTTCCTTGTGTTTCTTCTTTGTCCAACTTGGAGGTGCAATTGCTTGAGTCAAAGCTTCCAATGCTTCGTATGCGTCTTCATAAGTACGATCGAACAAGGGTATGTCATTGATGCTATCCACAAGAATTTGATCAAATTCGATCAAAGATATGGCATGTTGAGGACAATCGGCGCAAAGTTTCTTGAATCTCTCCCAAGCTAGGTAAAAATTCTCATCCTTGCGTTGTCGAAAACTTGCAATCCTTTGTCTCCCCTTTGCAATTTGCTCTTTTGTCATGGTTGAAGATGCTTCACCTAACTCTTTCTTTACCCACTTTTGCACTACACAAACAAAATCATTAGTCTTCAAAGATAAATTAGATGAAATTTTAGGATGAATAACATCACCATCAAACTCCATTGTCAATGAACCATCGAAAACATCGATCTTGGTGTGAGAGGTCCTTAGGAAAGGTCTTCCTAATAAGAGAGGGCATTGATCCTTTGAAATTTCTTCTTCCATTTCCATAACAAAAATGTCAATAGGAAAAATTAAATGTTGCACTTTAATTAAAATATTCTCTAGCACACCCTTGGGATGTACCAAAGATCCATCAGCCAATTGAAGAACAACATCAGTGTATCTTAAAGGACCGATATTTAAAGTTTGATAGAAAGAATAAGGCATGACACTTAAAGATGCTCCTAAGTCAAGCATAGCATTTTCAATGATATTATTTCCAATTGAACAAGTAATTGAAAACATACCTGGATCCTTGCATTTAGGAGGTTAAATGTTTTTGCAAAACAGCAGAAACTGTTGCTCCAACATTTAACTTACCTTGTAACCTCTTCTTGTTTGTACACAATTGCTTAAGAAGCTTTGCATACCTTAGCACTTGTTGAATTGCATCAAGAAGTGGGATGTTGACCTCGACCTTTCGAAAAATATCCAAGATGTCTTGATCATCATCTTCTTTCTTTGATGTCTTCAATTTCATTGGAAAAGGCTCCTTCTTTGTACCCAATTTGGGCTTGACAGCGGAAGTTTCCTTGGCTTCATCTTCAATCTCGACTTCTTCCACTAGCACATGCAACTCATCTTCGTTCTTGCTTGTCCCTTCATCCACTTCTTAAGGTAATGGCATTCACAATTTCCTTAGGAGGTACTTTTGGTTGAGATGGGATCTTGTTTTGGCTTTGTGCTTTGAGCTCACTCACATCACTTGCCAATTGACCTATTTGCTTCCTTAAGATCTCCATGGTCTCTTTCATTTGTTGCATTCCTTCAGAATAATGTGAAGATGGCTGAAAATTAGGCCTTGGGTAGTTGTTCGGCCTTGTTTGGTAAGTACCTTGGTTCCCATAAGAATTGTAGCTTCTTGGAAATGGCTCTTGCTTCCTTTGAAATCCCTCTTGCATTCCTAAAGCATTGACTTCTTCAACATCATCTTCGAGCAAACTAGGGCACCTATCCGTGTGATGTCCTAATGAACAAATTCCACAAACCTTTGGCACACTTGAAAAGTTCGATTTGAACAAATCAGTGAGCAAAGCAATTTGTTGATTTGTCTCTTCAACACGTTGCTCCAATGTAGAGGAATGGGTTGAGACTTCACTGATCCTTTTGATATTTCCATCTCTTTGTGCACAACTCTCGCGAGTACCAAATTGTTGTGTGTTTGCGGCCATGTTCTCGATCAAAGTCCAAGCATTGGTGGGAGTTTTGTCGATGAAAGCCCCTCCACTTGCAGAATTTATAGAAGATCTATCAAATGGGAGTAAACCTTCATAGAAGTACTGAATAAGCAATTGTTCAGGAATCTGATGATTTGGACAACTTGAGCACAATCTCTTGAAACGTTCCCAAAACTCATACATTGTCTCGCCTTGGGCTTGCTTAATTCCACTTATCTCCTTTCTTATGCTTGATACTTTATGAGCGGGAAAGAATTTCTCCAAAAACATCTTCTTAAGGCCCGTCCAAGAAGTGATTGAACCACTAGGCATGTAGTACAACCAATCCTTTGCACGATCCATAAGGGTAAAAGGAAAAGTTTTAAGTTTGAATTGCTCCTCAGAAATACCTTGCATCTTCATGGATGAACAAACAATTTGAAAATCAGTGAGATGTCGAAGTGGATCTTCTCCAGGCATACCATGGAATTTTGGCAATAACTGAATGAATCCGGACTTAATCTCAAAATTTCCTTCATTGGTTGGATATTGAATTGCTAAGCGCTGAGTAGCCACGTTTGGGGCAGCAAGTTCCCTCAAAGTCCTTGCATTGTTGTCCATGTTTTCTCTTGGGGATTGTGGTTCCAAAGTTGAAGAAGAAGTGGTGGAACGTGGAGAGCTAGATTGAGAACTTGGTGTTGACGAATCTCCTCCTTGTTCTCGAGCTAAATTCTCCCTCCTTAGTGAAAAGAGTGTACGTTCAAGCTCAGGATTGAATTCCAAGTTTTTAGTACCACTACTCCTTGTATTTGGCATACAAATTAAAAAGTAAACTAAAGAAAAAATAAAACAAAAAAATAAAAGAAAAAGAAAAATAACGAAAAATAAAAAGATAAGGGTAAGTAAATTCTTAGGTAGTAATTTGTCTTCAATCTTCTTGTTGCTTCCTTCCTTCCCCGGCAACGGCGCCAAAATTGTGATTGAGTCGTTGAGCAATCACAAAATAAATCCCCACAAACCAATAACTAATAGCTAGGGCAAGTAGGGGTCGAATCCCACAGAGAAGGTGGAAACTAATTAAATCCAAATCACACTAAAGAAAGTCTTACCAAAGGGGATTTTTATGGGTTTTTCAAAATAGGCAAATTAAACTAGAAAACAATAAAATAGAATAAAACTAGAGATTAAGAAAATAGTTTGAGAAAAACAATGGATTAAAAACATACTTCTTCTCCTTTAGGTAATTATATTGATCTAATAAATCATGGATCATGGACACAAGACATGAATTTGACTTAAATTGCAATCAATTAAGAATCATAAATTACCCCAAATCGATATATAGCCTAAGACGTAGACATCAATTTTCATTGGAATAAAGTAATCCTCTTAACATCTTAAACAACTCCACTTGAATAATTGGTATAGGAGAGGAATACTCAACCCTCCAACATGCTAATAAAAGTTAGTCCGCATCTCGCAAAAACCAATTTCTATTGTTTCTAATCAAGCATCCCCCTGGGAAGAATCATAGAGCAAGCATTAAGATCTATTTTTCCGCATGCATGATAAATAAATACCAAACTTATCTACATCTATTACCATCTCAGCCTATAGATTTCAACAAGGTTTGATAATCCCATTGAACCTAGGACTCCTAGAATTAACAATTGTTACTTGGACCAACATTAGCTTGACTCAAGCCAACTTGAATCTAACTATAGCATTCATAAATCTCAAGATAAGTTGCGCACCAAATCAATCAAAATATGAACACATAAGATGAAGCATAGGGATAAGAAACATATTCAAACAGAAAAAATCAAATTATTAAGAACAAAAGTCTCACCATAGATTCATTGATCAAAAATACCTAAGGAAAAGAAGTATAAGAGTTTACCTACTCATGGATTGTTTCCTATCCATGAGAGGTGGAAAACTTACAACGAAAATAAGAAGAGAACAGGGAAGCAGCGGCCTCCTCTTCAAAACCGCAAAAACCTAAGTTGTAAAGTTGAGAGAAAATCTATTCTATGTGTCTAGGGTTTCTAGGATAAGAGGGTTTATATAGGGGGCTGCCTAGGGTTTAATTTAGAGTTGTAGCTGACTTAAACTAACCCTAGGGACGTTATGGGCTGTTCTTCATATCTTCAAGCTGACCCAAATAGATTATATGGGCTCAATTGATCAAAAACGCAAGTCAGGCCCAAAACAGATTCTGTCCGCAGACGTCAGGGGCATTTTCGTCCATGAAAATGTCAAATCTGGGCTTCGACCAAAACATAAAAGTTTTATCTCTTGGAGTTTGCTTTCCAACGCATCTTCATACGCCTCATTTGGAGCTCTGGATCAAAAGTTATGGCTGTTTTCCGAAACTGTCGCCAAATCTGGAAAGTATTGAAGTAGCTTCAAGAAGAAGCGACATGGGAGTGTCGACGTTGGCTGCTGGGCGCGCGCGGGACAAGGACCCCGACTCTACCTGGGCGCCCACATGGTTGCCTTGAGCACCCATGTGGTTTGCTTGAGAACCCAGGTAGGCAGTGTCACGACTCCAGCTGGGCGCCCACATGGTTTGTCTGAAGACCCATGTGTTTCGCCTGATCACCCAGATGGGTTGTGTCTTAGCTCATCACCTTGACATGTCTTCTTGCCTTGAACTTGTCTTTGCTCCTTTGCCTTGAAAACACCAAGCAATCAACTTTATGACTTTGATAATCATAAAATTGACTCTTCAAGCTCTTCAATCACGAACATGATGGCTCCATTCTTCATCCAAATCTTCCTTGGAAAATATTTGTGTCATAAATCATCCAAAAAGGCTCTATAAAGGTACAAAATTGATAATTTTGCACTTTTCTTCTTGTCAACACCTATGAACACAATTATAACCAATATAAGGCATAATCAAGCATAAAACACTCAAAAAGCATATGAAAAAGCCAATAAAAAGGTGTATGATTTTGGTCTGATCACTCTTCATCGTCCCCTTCATCATCACCATCCCCACTAGTATCCAATTTCCTCTTCTTCACTCAATAGCTCACCATGCTCATTAAAATACATCACCTTCTTGTTAACACAATCTCTAGCATAGTGACCAAATCTTTGACACTTAAAACACTTAATGTGATTATTAGATGATGAACTTGAAGAACTCTTACTTTCAAGTTTAGGACTTACTAACCCCATTTACGCCACCCCCTTCTCCTTCTATGGAGTTTTCTCTTCTTTCTTGTAAGGAGTTTTCCATGAGCTACTTGATGATGTGAAACCCCTTTTGGCCGCACTATTCCTCTTCACTTGACCCTCAGCCTTCAAAGCATGTTGCAACATCTCCTCTAAATCATAGTGTTGTTGCATCTCCACAATATCATGAATCTCCCTATTCAAACCCGAAAGGAATCCAGCCATAGTAGCTTGTGGAACTTCTTTAACTTTAGCCCTAGACATCAACAACATCATCCCTCTTTGATTTTCTCAATCTTTTCTATCTCCCAAAAGGTTAGTATAAATAAAGAAAATCCTCACAATTAGTGTGTGTGTGTGTGATTACCAACAAGTGCTCTCGTGTTTGCACTCAACATATGGTTAGGTAGCCAACCCACTAATCACTCTTAATAGTGTCACACAATCTCGCTTTTTCCACTCCTTTTAGCTTCAATAGGCCTAATAAGAACAACTTGTAAGGATTACTTCGCTCTTCTCGTGACCTACTTGAGGAACAAACAATTAGCAGCAATAACTAGAGTGAATCAAAGGTAAGTGATCTTAAAAACTAAACAAACCAATTTGCAGCACCCTTAAGTCGATGTAAATAGCCTCAATTTGCTGCAAAAACACAATCAAACAACACAAATAGCAAATCACCCAATTCAAGCTTAAAATCCAATTTTGTACCACTTATTTTTTTAACTTGAAATTGGTAAACTCCAAATCTGAATTCTTTACTTCAATAGCAGCAAAAGCTTTTCCTAAAACTCTCAAACACACTTTCAATTCCAATCAAATATCTCCAGTTAGGGCTAATTGCATAAATTTGGTCAATTGCACAAAATCAAGATCCCTAACCCCCTGAAAAATTCGATGACTTTTTTTATTTTTTTTATTTTCACTATTTTTCCCAGAAAGATCACTATGTAAAAACACTTAATCTAAAATTTCAGCCATTTTCAACCAAGAACGAATGCAGAACAAAAATCACAAGTTTCTGGTTGAAAAATTTATTTATTTATTTTGATTTTTTTAATATTTTTCGATATAACCTTGATGTATGAGGGATCTAAATCTGAAATTTCAAAGCAAACCGACCACTAATGAATCCACAACAAAAATCGGAAGTTTCTAAATTTTTGAAAGATGAAAATTGCGATAAGAGTGTGATGGGTGAAAAACTTGATGAATGATGAATATAAGGGTAGATTTACCGATTGAAGATGAAAACCTATGCTCTGAATACCAATAGATACGAATCTAGTTGTGATTGATTCAAATCTACCCTTGAATTCCTCCAAATATCAACTTGAAACTCCAACTTCTATACTTGATGAACTTGATAATCTATCCAAAGATCCATTCTTCTTTCGTCGGCCCTAGATGATCAATTAGACCTGCAATTGACAACCTAAGATCACAAGAAACACAACTAGATAATCACTATCTAATTATTTGCGAGGACTCTACAAGATTGAAGAAATCCTAAGTATGTTCAAACTAGAACAATGAAGCTAAATTCTCAAAAGAACTCTCTTTGATTGAAAAACTTAACTTATGTTTACAAGAGGCATTGATCCCCTTATATAAGCATAGGAAAAACGAAATTAACCTAATCCTAAAGCTATATGGGCGGCTATAAAGCCTTACAAGCCCATTGGAATTAGTCAAACAAGGCCCAATCCTAATGTCATCTAAACATAACAATAAGCTAATCTAAGATAGAATAAACCCCACAATAGCCGAAATTATACATTCAAGCTCTAAGTCATATCGATTGCAAGTAAGGTGATGATCTTGGAATCAATGGATGAATGCTTGCTCAAATCATCACCAAAGCTCTTCAATTGCTCATCAATGACTTTCATATCATCTAGATGATGTCGAACAAGGCCCATGAGTGCATCCTTAAATCTTTTAGCTCTTGCACTTGTCATTGGACCAATAGGCATCTTTAAAATGGATCAAATGGCATCTTTTTGGTGCTTGGAACATGCTCAATGATATCTCCATGATCTTCGTGCATCTCCATGCTTCTTTGCAGCCCTTGCACAACCTTTCCATGCTCTCCATTTTCATCTTGATGTCCATGATAAGCCCTTGGCGCATCAGCAACCTTCCTTGCCATTCATGGAGTTCCTTATGATCAAATTGATGCTACACATGCTATCAATCTTCAAGAAAGGAGTCATTCACATATGACATGCTCTAAACAAGCAATGCATCACCCACGAACTGCAATAACCATGGCTGCCACCTTCTTAGCAACCCATGGAGTTCCTATCGACCAAATGGGTGAACTCTTTCTTTATATCTTTTTTTCTCACTTGTTTTGTTATGCTTATATTGCATTCTCCTCATCATATTATCTTGATGCCTTGCATTGGTATAATCCACCTTGACAAGTAGAGATTGAAGGGAGTCTAATCAAAGACAATAAAAAAAGACGCTTACTGGGAGGTAACCCAATCTTTTAAACTTTTTCATTGCTTTTGTTTTTGCTTTTACATATTGAAATTACTAACTTTTCTTTTTTTTTCATAGTCATTAGTTTAACTTGATTGAAGTTTGATAAAGGACAAGTGCACAATTCGAGTTGCTCAAAGGATAAAGCTTGCAACAATTCTGTTTAAACCTTCAAAATGGTCGACCTCAACCTACAGCAGTCGAAACAGAATTCAATTAATCCAAACATCATGTTTACATGAGAGGATAAGTCATAAGAAGAAGCTTAGAGATTGGAAGAGATTCCCCCTACCTTTTGATAAGAATTTTCTTCACTTTTTCCTCATTTGTGCTTCATACGATCTTTAGAGAATGAACATGATTCTTAGAATGCTTATTGATGAGTTATGAGTATTGTAATATGTTTTCTAGTATTCTTGATCTTACTATATTCAAAGGAAGTGAAATAACAAGGAAGAGTCACATATGTGGACATACATGTGTCATATGTGTCCACACATCGACACAAGTAAGTTTGGCTTGTGCGGGCTAATACGCATCAAAAAGAGTCCTCAGATTACTAGTATTGGGTCCCTAATTCACTCCCTTAGACGCTGCAATAAGGCACATAGAAGCACTCAAACACACATGAAAGCTAGTAGGAAGCAACGACATTTGCCCACATGTGCTCACATGTGCACAGATATCACCAGAACTCACAAGGATGACCTATGACAAGCCTTGGACGTCCATGCAGCCCCAAGTAGGAGTCTCCCAACCATTTCAGGCGTTTTTAATCATCAATATGTGCACACATATAGTCGATATGTGTCCACATAACAATTTTGTTGCACTTTCTCCCTAGTTTTTTCAAGCTTTTTCTACTCCTTAAGTCTAATGAACTTCAATCATGTTTCTTATACGTACATTCATGGATAAAAAGACTTTATAGATTGGATGATATCTATGGAAGTCTAATGGTGGAGATATATGCAATAAGAGAGGTGAAAATAGGACAACAAGTGCAAAAAGGCACCTAATTGAACACGAGAACATCAAGGATGACTCTTGTTGCCTAGGAATATTATACCAACGTGTTTGTCCAGCAAGGACAGCCCACACACCTTAGAGGATGCCTCAAGTGTTTGTACTCTCCAAATTATTGAGCTCAAATGCCAATCGCACACAAACAAGCTACCCATTTACCCTTGCATCGAAAGTTTTGCTTGCTATATGCCAATAGCAAATGAGAATGGAGAATATTGTTGATCTCATAATTCAATTACAAGGAAGAATGGAAGAGAATTTCTACATTTTGGATGGAGGACGTATGCACACGAGTGTCGACGCCAAGAATAAGCTTTTCTTAACCTTTCCTCCTTTACATTGATCTTTGATTGTTGAATCTTTGATTGAATGATTGAATATGATGAATCTCTGTTTTGATTGATAATTTCATGTCTCAATTATATCTTTACCTTCATGAATGATCATAGCAAATAGAGCTAGTATATTTGGTCATATTCGCTCTTAAGCTATGATGAGTCTCATGCATTTTTAGTTTTTCTTTTATTTTTGACGAAACCAAGATGTTACATGCATTTTGTATCTATTTTGCATGTATTTGATATGTTTTCTATGATATTTTACCCTCTAATTAGGCGTTTTGCACTTGTAGGTCCATTTAGAGAGAAAGTTGCAATATGGTTTAAAATGGAGCTATTTTGAACACAATTGGATTGAAACCCAAAAGGAAACCTCAAGATGGTGAATTTCGACCATAGTCCAAAGGATGTAGTGAACAACTCATCAATGGAGATCCATGTACTTGAAGAAGATAAAGCCCAATGTCGCCCATGAAGAGTATGTGGTAAACCATGTCATGGTAATGGTTGCCCATATGAATCATATAAGTCCAAGTCGAAGCAAGTGTTACATAGGAAACCATATGTGCTTACATGGGACCTATATATCACTACTTTCTCAACAAGGTCGGCCACCCTTAAGGATATTCAAGTCATTTGCACTCCTAGCAAACCCTAGCTCTAGTTTGCCTATAAATACTCTTGTATTCTCACTACCCTAGCCGCCCCATCATAGTCTAACCCTAGTATTCTACATTTTGAAATTCATTTGCTTGCTAGCCGCCCAACTCTTAAAAGAATGGAGCTTTCACTCAATCTTAGTGAGTAGTTCTTTTATACTTCATTTAGATTTCTATTCATTGTGTAATGGTGAGACTTTGTTCTTAATTCAAGTTCTTATGCATGATACATTCAAATAAGATTCTCTATGCTTAATTTTATATTTGTCTTATGATCTTATGAGTGTTGCGCGCCATTCATATTGTTGTTTGATAAGCTAATGCCGATTTCTATCTATTGATTTGTCATAACGTGCAAATCGTGGGATCTGAGTGCTAGACTCTTTGGAAAGGAGTCGCCACCAATCTTTTTTATCTAGGTGTGATTGGCCACCTAAATTGATTAACCATTTTAATGTGTTCTTAATGTTGAATTAAGTTCATTAATAATGATTAACTTATGGTCTTCATTACCAAATTTTAGGGTTCGGGAGTTCGATTACGTGTAGGGAAGGTATTAGCACCCCTACAACGCCTGTCTAATAGACAGTACCATTTTAACTAAACACTGACCTTTAGCCTTAATTATTACTTTTAATCCTTTAAATTCATTATTGTTTGATTTTACTCATTTGATTAATATTAAAATGGCTAAATACCCAAAAAAATCTCTTATGTTTTGCTTTTAGGACAAAATAATCCCGAATGTTTTTTTCGGGACAAATTAATCCCTTACGTTTCAAAAATGAGCCACGTTAGTCCTTTTTGGACGGTCCCCGTTAGATTTGCTGACGTGGAATACGTGGCATCCACGTGGCTTTTCCACGTCAGCAAGGGACTGATTTGTCCCAAAAGAAAAACATAAGGGATTTTTTTGTCCCAAAAGAAAAACATAAGGGATTTTTTTGTCCCAAAAGAAAAATATAAGAGAATTTTTTTAGTATTTAGTCTATAATTTAATTTTCGAAATAAAAAATTGATTTTTTTCTTTTTTCTTTTTTCCTTCTCCTTCTTTCCAAAAACTCTACCAACAATGTACCAAATAAATAACTCATTTTTTAAAATTAAAATGGTAAAGATAATTCCAAAAAAAATAGTAAAGATAAAATAGTTATAAAAATATTGAATTTAATGAAATAAAAATAGATATTTTTGGTAAAATAAAACTATAAAGTTTAAATAATGTCATTTAAGAAATATATTTAAAAAACAAACCCTTAACATCACGTGCCTCTGTTTTCTGGAAACAAGCCCCTAACATATTTAATCTACTCTTAGCCGAAACGAAAAAACTCTCTCCGACCTCCTAACTTCGGCGGCCAAGTACGAATGTTAT